>QRDG01001636.1:268565-294278 GCA_012064385.1 Puccinellia tenuiflora
CACGCGCACGACACCCTGCACCTTCCCTCCGCCCGCAAGCGCGCGCACCGCAACGGCCCCAAACCCGCGTTTTTTTTAGCACGCACTAGTCACCATGGCGCGCCGCCGGAAGAGGGTCGTCGCCGGCCGTTCTCCATCGGGTGCCGCCGCGCGCGTGCCCCGCTTGACCGGCCTGGCGCCCGGCCTGGGCCGGCTGAGAGGCCGCCCCCTCGGGCCACTGCCCGGCCTAACGCCAGGTCTGGGCCGGCCATGAGGCCGGTTCCCTCTGGCTTGAGCCCGGCCTGGCCCCGGTCTGGGCCGGCTCTGAGGCCGGCCTCCTCTGCCACCGACCCGGCCTGCAAACCGGCCTGGGCCGACCTGTGGGCCGGCCCATACAGTAAAAACAGAAAATGTTTTAAATTGAAATAATTCATAACTGTTTGAATTTTAGTCCAAACTTAACAAATAAAATACCAATTTGATCAGAAAAACAAACTCCACATGTTAGAGTAATTGAAATGTTCTTTTGAAGCTATATTCTTGCTGTTCTTTTATGAATTTCTAAAATGGTAAAAATGAGACCTAAATTGGGAAAAATCATATTTCAATAAATATTGATCCAAAAATTATGAATAAATTATCAATGTGATCAACTTGTCAAATGCCACTCAACCATGCTGATATCATGTCAGGATCACAAATTCCTATTTGATATTGTTCATAATTTGATTAAATGAATTAAATTCTTTTATTTATTTAATTTGCTATTTATTCATCGGTGCTCCGAAAATTACAAATAAGATACCAAAATGATCGGATAAACCCTATCCATTCATGTCATGTTCATGCATATTGAGCCAATTCTCTAATAATGTGATGTTTGATAAGTAATGTGGTCACTAAGATAAATATGGAGTTGTGTCCAAATAATTACACTAATTATTTGGAACTCCATTTAATTTGTTAAATAAATTAAATGATATTATCTTTGCATCAATTGGACATGTCATCATGTGATTGCGCATTGCACCTTGTGTTCGTGTGATTTATGTGTTCTTTGTATTTATTTTGGGTATCGATAGATTCTGGAGTCGAGGTTAACGATACCTACCCCGACGAGCAGTACTACGCGCCTCGGCAGCAAGGCAAGAGATAACCTAACCTTCTTGGCATCTAGCATCCTATTGCTTTTTAGCAATTTATTTTATCCACCATAATATATTGCATGCGGTTCAAATGTCACTTTGATCAATATTAGAGAATCCTATGATTGCATGTTTTTCCCCGAACCATCACATGCTTCCCCACCTATGAACCCTAGGGTTGATGTGCTGACCGGATACAAAGATAATTATTGTATATATAGATGCTTAGTGATGCTTAGCTAAGATGTATATTGTCCGGTGATTTAACTCCATTATTATGAGTGGTGGTGGAGTGTTCGGACATGATGGGTACTTGTGGTGGATAATTAAATTGCTAAAAGGCTTGGATGAGTTGCCATCGGGATGGTGTTTTGCCTCATTCTTGCCGCCTAGGATGCGAGTGCTTTTAGCTAGAACCAAGAAAACGAGTGTGCTGCCAACGGTGGGGACATATGGAATCCCCTTTAACCAAATAACTTGTGCGGGCGTATCCAAGGGTCCTCTAGTTCGGTTTTCCATTTGCGTGTGAGTGTGTGGGTGGAAAAAGAAATGAAGAGGACGGTGGTGTTTAGGACGTGGCGATGGGGCAGGGTGCTGAAATAGGCACTGAACCTGTCATGTGGCCACAGATGACTCTTGGATAGTCTCATTCGAGGTAAAGGTTTAACCGCGCCCACTCGCCGGCCTTCCTGGGAAGAGGGCCAATCAGGTGAGCCGGACGGTACCGGTGGGTAAATTAGTACACCCCTGCAGGGTAAATATTTTCGAAAAGCCGTGTCCACGGTTATGGACAAATCTTGGGAAAGGCGGATTAGCTCATAGATAACTTTAACCTAATTGATATGGCAGCTAAAGGTTGCATAATCAACTTGTGATAAAGGTTCATTTCCTCGAGGGTGATTCGAGGGAGTGCCTCTGGTGGAGATGAGTGGTGATGGTTACAAGTAGGTTCGATGAGAACCGAAGATGAGAAGTTACTCTCTTATCCCTTTTATGAAAAATATTCTGATTAGACGGTGCCATGTGTCATTTATGTCTTGTTTATTAAAATTGGCTTTATGCAAAAATAACGACATATACAGCTTTAGAGCCTCCTTCAGCATCGGGCCTATATCACCCTACTAAACTTGCGAGTACATCGTACTCATTCTCTCTTTGCTGCCTCTATATTTGTATTTCAGAGGAGGACGACACCGAGCAGCTAGGTGGGTTCTTCGTTGACGTCGACTACTAGTCTGGGGTTCCCAGGTGGCAGCTTGGGACCATGGAACAAGCTGGCTTGGGTGATGTTTATCTATAGGCATCTTAGGCCATAATTTGCATTTTGTTGTATTAGACAACGCTACCCGCTTCCGCTTGATGAATTGTTGGTCTGTGATCTTTTGATGTGTAATATTTGTATTCTTCTCGTTATATGAGTTGCTATATGTTTTTGTGTCGTAGAGTCATGCAATGTGCCAGTTGTTCCACTAGTCTCGGTCTCTTTACTATACATGGAAGCGATGTCTGAGCTTATGGCATGATCGAGGTGTTGTGTGCCGATGATCCATTCCGAGCACACCTGCCAATGAGTTTTGGCCTGGGATTGGTAAACCCAGTAACTCTCGATTGTGTAGCATGACCGGTTACACAACGTTCCACTGTATAGTTCTGGGGTCGGGGCGCTACACTAATGATAGAAGAAGCTTATGGAGGATCCGCCTCCCTCTTCTTCAGCATGAACTTGAGAGCCCAAACTCTCCGACCAATATGACCTCAAGCCTCCGGCCGCCTGTGAAAGGGGAACAACTCAAGTAACTCTTTGGACAACCTTACCTTTTCGTGACTAGACTATAATTATCCATGGCTTCCATTAGTTTTAGACTATAGACATGATATCCTACCCTAGAGACTTTGCTCCCAAATTTTCCATGCAGAACCCAAGACCCCCTCCATGTGGTGTCCAAGACCTTAACTAGAAATGGTATAGCCAATGTTTTCTTTAGATTCTATTCACTCAGTGGACCGGCTAGCATGAGAAATCTGCTCCGATTATAGTGAGACTCTTGAGTAGCAACTTTTATTTTATTGTGATCCAAAATTATATAAAGGGCAGTTGGGTTCTGACGGAGCAACGAGTTGTAACCGCCTAGACACGGATTGTTACCGACCTGGATTAGGTCAGGATCACTATAAATACATCTTGTAAGCCGCCGCACGAGATAAGCCACACATTATAAATCTCGGCGGTTTGTAACCTCACCCTGATATAGTGAAGTATTGCTGGCTGGCGCCCGTGGTTTTTTCTCTTCCTTGTTGTAAGGGTTTTCTACGTTAAAATCTCGTGTCCCGTTGGTTTGATCTTGTTTAATTTCGTCGTTGTTTTTCTATTTCATGTAACAGCAACGATTCAGACCCTTGCACATTAGTTCTTGTAATTTAGTGTTGGGTACTCTTGACTAATTGCTATTTATCCTTAATTTGCATTCATGTACATTTCATTCTTTTTGTTTCCTTTTGTATTCAATGGTTCATCTCCCAGTGTTTATCGTTCATTTGTTCAAATCGTAAAGATCAGTACACAACACGTATCATATGGTGTGTGAATTCATGGTTTCCTCCAATTTAGAAAATCCCACAAAAGACAGCCCCAATTTCATGGATCGATTCAGATATTCTAGTGACATTTTGTTGGCAATGATCAATGGATGTGGGTGGACTGGGTGATGAGGGCGCATATGCTCTTACCGCTACACCATTTAATACTTACGGTAGATTTAGGGTAGCAATTTTATTAGTTTTGGTAACGAAAATGCTTGAATTTAATTTTTAATTAGCTCGGATGGTAAAATACCAAAGTTTTCAGTATTTTGAGGTAGTCAGAAATTCCGGTGCACTCTGGTAAAAATAAAGTCCGAGAAAGAAAATTTTGCTCCTCGTATATACCACATAAGTGAATAGATTCTACTTCTGTATTATTTTTAAGATAGTAATTGCTAGATCGGTACACTCCCTGGTGGACCACGTACATATTTCCTTGATACTTACTCGTACAAAAAATAAAAAATATATGATTTTATGTGGTCTACACAAAAAGGATAAAATGGAACTTGTAACTTTTTGTTTAGTAAAATCCTTTTCATTGTACATACGTCGGACAATTTATCTTTTTTGCACGAGTTACATGCTTTTGTATTTTAGTTTCAAAATTGGCATGCACATAGCTGCATACATTCTCTGCACGCATGATTTATGTTGTATGCTTTTAAAATGTATTAAGTATTATTTTTTCGATTTTACTGTTTATATAGGGTTCACGTTGTTACTAGATCCCAGCGTGAGTTGTATGAAAACTTTATTTCGAGTCCATATACTCTATGAAATGTTTCACATCTAGAGTTTTTTTTTTCTAAAAGAGATTATATTAAAAACAAATTAAGTGTCCAAAGACATTTTTTCCATACTACTCATATCCGGGTTTTTCGAATAAACAATACATATACAGTTAGAAATACAAAGAGATATAATATACTAACATTATATATCTGTGCGCATTCAAAGTGCGGAGGCCAAGGATAATAAGAAAAGAGAACCAACCCTTGGTTGGATGGTTAGGAGGGTGGTTGTACCCCCCAGCCCACCAGAGTTAAAACCCCAGGTTTGACACTGGTGTTTCTCATATTTGACGGAATATTCTTCAGTGGGAGGCGACGTTCCCGTCGATAGCGAGGCGCCCGTGGTGACTTCATAAATCTCAAGATCTGACCCGCCGGCTCAATATCTCGGAGGTGCTCATAGGGGTAGGGTGTGCGTGCGTGCGTTCATAGGGATGAGTGTATGCGCGTGTATGTGAGCGCATGTGTTGTACTGTGTTTCGCAAAAAAAAAAAGAGGATAATAAGAAAACAAAATATAAAAGATTTGTCTAGCACGTATATATATTAAGCTTATGAGTATACAAAAGTAGTGTGAATGTTCATACGTATTACACCGGACCAGACTTAAATTTGGCCTCCATCGATCCATCCATCGAGATCACGGCAGGTCGGCAGCAGCTTCACGACGAGCGACATGAGCTACTGTACACCCTTGTAGGTGCCTGTCCATCATCAAAGTGGTACCAGTTGTTATTTCTGACCAGACCACACCATAGATATGTGAAAGATTCTTGGTTTACTTTTTGACTAAGTTGAGCCACGATGACCCATAGTCAGTCTTCTTCTTCCCATGACAGCAACAGATGGACTCGTCGATCTAGTGCATTGTTTGAGAGTGGACTGTGATGCCGGCGAACAGCACCAGCAAGCAGCTAGCAGAAACTGTGGTGCTACGTACAGTAGATCAGCAACTGGCCTATAAATTAAGGCCGAAGCGGTGAAGGTGAATCTCAAACACTCCAAACCTGCACACACATGAAAGGAAAAGCTTGGAGTATGATGGAAGAAGAAGAGATCGCCAGGTAATATTCACATAGCCATGAACCAACATCTGCTAACACATAGATTAGTAACTGGCCAGGCTATTTACAGACCTCCTTGTTCTTATATATTAGTAACATCGCCAGGCTATTCATAGTTCTCCTTGTTCTTATACGGAAGAAAAATTGCTAACATAATATATCAGTAAACATCACCAACTATTTACTTATGTTTGCTTATGTATTATGTAGAGAACACTGAAGATACGGTCTAGTTCGGCCAGAATATACATGCGTAGCTATCCATAGGTAGCTATGGAAGTTACTCCACTTGCACGGTTTCTCTTGGTGTTGCTGGCTTGCAGTGCACATGCAGTCGTGTGCAGCTCCTTTTTAGGAAATGAGACAGATCGACTATCTTTGCTTGAATTCAAGGATGCCATTAGTCTCGACCCACAGCAAGTCTTCATGTCCTGGAACGACAGCACCCACTTCTGCAACTGGGAAGGTGTCTCGTGCAGGGTGAAGAAGACTCTGCCACGTCGTGTCACCTCTCTGAACCTTACAAGTCGAGGTTTGGTAGGACACATCTCTCCTTCACTTGGGAACCTGTCATTCCTGCAGTCTCTAGCCCTGATGGAAAACGCACTCTTCGGGGAGATCCCACCCTCCCTTGGTCGCTTGTGTGGCCTCCAAACCCTCTACTTGAGTAATAACACACTGCAAGGAAGGATACCAAGTTTCACAAACTGCTCAAAGCTTGAGTTGCTAGATGTTTCAAATAACAATCTAGTTGGCCAAATTCCTACTTATTTGCCTCCTCACCTTCAGGTGCTACAACTTTCAGTTAATAACCTCACTGGCACCCTCCCAGCTTCTCTTACCAATATCACAACACTGAACGAGATTAGTTGCGCGGATAATCACATCAAGGGAAACATCCCGGGTGAATTTGTAGATTTGTCCAGCTTGCAGTACCTGTTCGCGGGTGGTAATCACTTCATAGGTAGGTTTCCCCAAGCCATCTTGAATCTTTCTACTCTCATTGGACTTGACCTTGGTGATAATGGTCTAAGTGGAGATGTACCAATAAATATCTTTATATCTCTGCCCAATCTCCAGATACTTGTACTATGTGGAAACTTCTTTCTAGGGCACATTCCTTCTTCATTCACTAATGCTTCCAGTCTAAATGTCATCGATTTGTCGCATAACAACTTCACCGGCTTGGTGCCCACCATGATTGGCAGACTTACCAAGCTCTCATTTTTGAATCTTGAAGTGAATCAACTCCAAGCACATAGTCGGAAAGACTGGGAGTTTATGGACAGCTTAGGCAACTGCACGGAGCTACAAATGCTCTTCATGAGTTGGAATCATTTATCAGGGCGTGTGCCGAGTTCATTAGGTAACCTTTCCCGTCAACTCCAGAGTCTAGACATGGGACATAATCAACTATCAGGAGAATTTCCTTTAGGCATAGAAAACCTCCGCAACCTGTTTTTTGTATCATTGGGGGAGAATCGATTTACAGGTGTTGTTCCGAAGTGCATTGGGACTCTCAAAGCACTGCAAGTTATAGGTTTACATAAAAATTTCTTTACGGGAGTAATTCCGTCATCCTTATCGAACTTGACTCAATTGAGTCGGCTCGTTCTTTGGTCGAACCAATTCATTGGCCACATACCACCAAGCTTTGGTAACTTTCCAATGCTTGAAGAGTTTAACATTTCCAACAACAATCTTCATGGTAGGGTTCCGATGGAGATCTTCAGAATCCCAACAATAATCACAATTGATTTATCGTTCAACAACCTCGATGGACAACTTCCTACCAACATTGGCAACACTAAGCAACTCATATATTTGATACTTTCATCAAACAGGCTATCTGGAGTCATTCCAAACACTCTGGGTAATTGTGAGAGCTTAGAATACATTGAGTTAGACTCGAATCTTTTCTGTGGAAGCATTCCCAGCTCTTTAGGCAATATAAGCAGCCTAAAGCTTCTGAATATTTCTGCCAATAACTTAACTGGGTCAATACCAGCATCTCTGGGCAACCTACAATTTCTTGAGAAACTAGATTTGTCATTCAACCATCTTCATGGTGAGGTTCCAACAAAAGGGATCTTCAAGAATGCAACAGCCGTGCGGATTGATGGAAATAAGGGGCTTTGTGGTGGGGCCCTGGAGTTACACATGGTAGCATGTGTTGTCATGCCTTCAAATTCAACTAGGCACAATGAATCTTTAGTACACAATGTAGTTATCCTAGTAGCCAGTTTGGTGTCATTTGGTATGGTCATATTTGCCTTATTTCTCTTGAGAGCAAAACACAAGAGCAAATCTATATCACTGCCATCATTTGACAGAAATTTTCCCAAAGTTTCTTTCCATGATCTAGCCAGAGCAACAGAGGGATTCTCAATGTCCAATTTAATTGGCAGAGGTGCATACAGTTGTGTATATCAAGCAAAAATAGTTGGGAGCAGAAATGAGGTTGCCGTAAAAGTCTTCAACCTAGAGACAAGAGGAGCACAAAAGAGCTTCATTGCAGAATGTAATGTGTTGAGAAATGTGCGCCATCGTAATTTGGTGTCTATCCTAACTGCATGCTCAAGCATTGATTCTAGTGGTAAAGATTTCAAAGCCCTAGTTTATGAGTTGATGCCACGAGGAGACTTAGATAAACTACTATACTCAACTCGAGACCATGAAAGCACTTCAGATTTGACTATTATTACAATGGCTCAAAGGATTGGCATTGTGGTTGATGTAGCTGATGCAATGGAGTACCTACACCATAACAACCAAGGAACAATTGTTCATTGTGATCTGAAACCTAGCAACATTCTTCTCGATGACAATATGACAGCTCATGTTGGAGACTTTGGCCTGGCAAGATTCAAATCCGAATCCACGCCGTTATCTCTTGGTAACTCAAGCTACTCTTCAGTGCAACTGAAGGGAACTATCGGATATGCTGCTCCAGGTAATGGCCTTTTGACATTTCATGTTGCTACATTTTCCACAGTTTAATATGTTAACCGTTGAATGTGAACTAACTCTTCCTTTATGCATTCTACAGAATATGCAGGGGGTGGTTCAGTTTCAACTACCGCGGATGTTTATAGTTTCGGTATCGTTCTTCTCGAAGTATTCATTCGAAGAAGGCCAACTGATAACAAGTTTAAGGATGGATTGAACATTGTAAAGCTTACGGAGATCAACTTCCCTGATAGGGTAATGGAGATTGCGGACCCCCAGCTGCTACCAGAGTTGGAGCATTGCCATGAAACTCCAACAGACTTGGGGGGAAAAGGTGTACGTTATCTGCAGTCTATGCTAGACGTTGGCCTTCACTGCACCAAGTCATCACCGGTTGAACGTATCAACATGCAGGAGGTGGCAGCCAAGCTACATGGAATCAGAGATGCATATCTTAGAGTACATTGAGGATGCAGTTCTGTTCACAATAGTATTAGCTACCTGAATAAGTTGCTACATAATTGACGTTTACCACATACCTTGTGCGTAAGGATGACGCGGACTCGGACCCTCACTGTGTTGCTGCATAAGTCCATGATCGATCTACGGAGAAGAGAAAAACAAACGCAAAAATATTATTTCATGTGTTAATATTACCGAACAAATATATATTTATTGATTAACACATGAAGTTCAGAGTTTACCAGACTAGCCCCGAGGGCTAACACTCAGATAAGATAACATCAGATGAACCAATCCATATGCCACAGATTGTCAACGAAGTAAGTGAATAATCAAATCATAAATTCCATGGTCTTCAAAGCCGATATCTTTGGCTTTAGAGCAGCCTATCATTAAATAGGGGCGGCTAACTCTTTGACGCCGATAGCATGACAGAAAGAATTATCCCCTATTAACTCTCCTGATCCTCGCCACGCAGCTATCCCGATTGGTCCGTTACAAGGCCTCATAGGTTTTGGGATGCTGCTCTTCCTTAAGCTGTGCACCCTCGTGTTTCCCACACTCCCCGCACCTAGCCGGTATTCGCTTCTTGACCTGGAACAAGAACTTTGGTCCGTATCATGTGACGAGCTGACAGGTAAGGCTGCACAGCAAAAACATTTTATTTTTTTATAGTAGAGACGGAAAAACAATGATCGTGTTAATTTTTCAAAGTACAGTTCAGACCCCAGGTGCAAAAGAACATGGTCTTCCACACACTAGATATTCAGTGTGTTTCCCATTAATTTCCTTCCCAAAGAGATCAACTTGGAACACTAATGAGCACAGATTTCAAACGCTCAGTTCATTCAGGACCTCTAATACTGTAACAAACATTCAAATTTCATGAATGATTGAATGGTCAAATTTAATCAAGCATTCCATGAGCTTGATCATCAAACAGGCTCCTTGAGCACCTGACACGAAATCACAAACAATTAATTTCAGAGGTTGGGACCAATCAAGTTCTGCCCCAATACTATCAGCTGGCACTGGAGCTACAGGTTCAGGAACTACAGGAGCCTGTTTACGCTGTCAGAAGGATGCAGATCCTAAATCGCTTCCAAATTACTCACACGCTCCGGTTCAACCTAAGACGTATCTAGGTTACGCAAAGTTTGGGTCAATCTGATGCAGGTACCAGACAACTCTACGATCGGATCTGGGCTACGACGAACCAAAACGGGCCCGTGTGGATAGCTCCGATAGAGATTTGAGAGGAGGGCGGGGTAGTGGGTAGAACCTGAGGATGGCTGCGAGGAAGGGGTGGCAGTGTCGATCACCCTCATCGGCATCTTCGGCGGCGGCGGCGGCGGCAGCGGCGTGTCAGGTACCCGGCTCCGTATTGTATCCGTATTGTAGACTTGGTGTATAGGGGTGGGGCCCAGAGGGCAGTGTGTGTCCGGGAGTGCTTAATAAGCCAACCCGTGTAGTCTGTGGTTCCATCGAATAAATGAATGAAAAATGAGCCGTAGCTCTCCTTCGTTCTCGGTCAACGTCTGCTTCTCATCCCCTTTTCTTCTTCCTGTGATCTCTCTAGCTCCGGCTAGGGACATCACAATTGGTATCAGAGCTTCGTTCGATCCGTTCACAGACCAACTCGCACCGCCACCAAATCGCCAGAAGGGCGCTCCCCTTCGCTCGCATCGCGACGCCGCCGGAGCGCTCCAGGACCCCGCATCCGCTCCAACCGTCGCCTCGCCCGGCCGCCGGCGCCGCGGCTGTGGGTGAGCAGCCGCCAGGCCCCAGCGCCGGCGCTTCCAAGCTCGACCCCGACCTCCATATCCGGGAGAGCGCAGCAGCTCCGGCCGACCTCGCCTCCTCAGCTCCTGCCCGACCCAGTCTCTCCCGTCACCAGGCAGCGGCCCTTTCCGGCTCCTCCCTGTCTGCGACCTCCCCTGCTCCCGAAGTTGGCGTTCGGTGGAATTGGGGGGAGTCGCACTGGCACCCTTTTCCAAGCCTTCCGCACAGACTCGATTTGTTTTAGAACAGATGGAGGGGCTTCAAAAATCGCTGGAGGAGGTCATCTCCACGCTGAAGGGATTCAGCACCAAGCTTGATGCCGTAGCCACCGAGGTGAAGGGCAACGGTGAGGAGGTTGTCCGGCTCACCAAGCAGGTGGATGATTTCGGAGTGGATTTAGATGTCATCCGCCGTCAGCAGCTCGCCACCGACAAGGCCAAGCGTGTGGAGACGGGGGACATGGCGTTCCGCCCGATGGGAGCGACGTCGTCAGGGGCGCAGCCGCACGTCGTCCTCGCCAACAACGGTTGCCCTCTGCTTCCGGAACCAGAGCAGCCACACGCCGTCCTCACCAACAATGGCTGCCCTCTGTTTCCGGAACCAGAGCAGCCACGCCAGTTCGGAAACAACTTCCGTGACCGCACCGACGGCGGCGACGATGGGGGATTTCACCCCAACCCACCCAAGCACCATTTCCCCAAGTTAGACGACGACCGCGTCCACGAGCGCCACGATGGCTACCGCCTCAAGCCACCGAAGCATCCGTTTCCAGTCTTCAAAGGGGAGTTTCCCTTGCTCTGGATTGATAATTGCTATACATATTTTGAGATGTACAATGTTCCGGCTCATCACTGGATCAATACAGCCACTCTGTATATCGAGGATCATGCTGCTCTTTGGTTGCAAGCATATAAGCGCACTCACCGTCAGATAATTTGGGATTCCTTCATCACAGCGGTGGTGGCTGAATTTGGGTCTGAGGAGTATGATGGGCAGATGTCGGCATTGCTGCAACTCCGGCAAACAGGAACTGTTGCTGAGTACAAGAGGGCTTTTGAAAATTGCATGTATCACTTGTTATCTGTGGATGCCACACTAAACTCCAAATGGTTTGTTTCTCATTTCGTTAATGGACTGCGTGATGAGTTTCGTGCTGCAGTCAGATTGCAAAACCCAACCAGTGTCACCAGGGCTGCGGCATTGGCACACATCCAGGAGGAAGAGAATGAGCACCAGCGTCCCCGGGCACGACTGGCAGCACCCACCAGACATCCTACCACTTCAGGGACAAATGCAGCAACCATTACAGCTCCTGGTCCTAGTGATGGGAACCAAACAGGAGTTCGTCGAGCTGGTGATGATTATGCTCGTGAGCGCCAGTTGAGGGACTTTCGCCAGGCAAATGGTCTTTGTTTTCGCTGCGGAGACAAATACAGCAAGGACCACAAGTGCAAGCAACCAGCTCATATGCTCATGATTGAGATCGGTGATTTTGGTGAAGTACTGTCTGACGATACAGTTCGTGCTTTGAACTTGTTGGATGAGCCAGCATGAGTTGGTTGAGCTGAATCCAGGGCTAGATAAAGTATATTTTGGTGGAAAGCTGCATCCTTGTGTCTTCTTGACACTGAAAAGGTGCTCATTCGGTGCAGCTGAAGGCTTTTGCGTGTTTGCGGCCGTTCAGTCATTTTGGTGTGTTGTGCTTGGGGACAAGCACAATCTCAAGGGGAGGAAAGTGTCAGGTACCCGGCTCCGTATTGTATCCGTATTGTAGACTTGGTGTATAGGGGTGGGGCCCAGAGGGCAGTGTGTGTCCGGGAGTGCTTAATAAGCCAACCCGTGTAGTCTGTGGTTCCATCGAATAAATGAATGAAAAATGAGCCGTAGCTCTCCTTCGTTCTCGGTCAACGTCTGCTTCTCATCCCCTTTTCTTCCCAGATTCCTCATCTCCTTCCTGTGATCTCTCTAGCTCCGGCTAGGGACATCACACGGCGGCGGCGGCGGCGGCGGCAACGGCGACAGCGGGTGAGGTCGCCGGCGACGGATTACGGAATGGACATTTCGAGGGGTACTTTTTTTTTATGAATATGTCCTTTCTCTACGACTAAGAGCGTCACTACCAGAGCCCTTAAACGGGTCAAACCCTTATAATAACTTTTTTTACAGATTCGGACCGAAAACTAGGGCAGACCTGAGACCAGAGCCCCTAAACCTCTAAAACTGCAAAAAAAATTACAGGGCCGACCCTTGTTTTGCTCCTCGACCTGTACTAGTGAGGGTTGGGAGGCGACGGAGCAGGCCACCCGTATCCTCCCCATCTTTTTCGCGGGAGGGATTTTTCCGCCCGGTTCTCCTCCTCCCGCGCGCCGCCGGTGGCTCCGCCTCCGCGCCCCCGCCGTCTCCCGCCACCATGGAGACCCTCCCGTCACCGCCGACCCCCGCCGCCGCCGGTGCTCCGCCTCCCGCCGCTGCTCCGCCTCCTGCCGCGGCCCCGACCCACGTCGGGCAGAAGAGGCGGAGGGCGGGCACGCACCTGGTAGCCACGACGGCGACCGCCGCGCCCCCCGCCACGGGAGCTGCCCCGAAGCTGGCCGCCAAGCAACGCCGCAAGCCCTCGTTGGGGCCAAAGGGAGCAGCCGCCGCCAAGCTCGCTCCCTCCGAGCTGCCGAAGACGAAGAAGACGGTGAGCCGCAAACGGCCGCCGCAGCCAAGCGTCGCCCCTCCGCCCGGCGTCTCCGCGTCTCCGGCTCCCAACGCCACGGGCGCGCACGACGTGTTCGAGGATATGTCCGAGCCAACATCTTCGTACATGGGCTTGCTCAACGACGCAGAGGTGAACCTTGGGGATCCTCCCCTCGATTCGTACGACTTCCACGGTGATGAGGACGAGGGGGGAGGTGATGAGGAGGAGGCGGTCGGTGATGAGGAGGACGGGGAAGATGATGAAGATGTGATCGAGATCGAGGAGGGAGTGTTCAAAGCCGCCGCAGCCAAACCAACCCGCTCGTTGAACTACACCGAGGTAGAAGATGTCCTGTAGGCTCGTGCTTGGTCGCAAGTGGGGATGGATGCGGTCACCAGCACGGATCAAACCTGGAAACGCTATTGGCAACGCATTGAGGACAGGTATTGCAAGCTCAAACCCAAGACTGGATCATTGATCTCTCGTTCGTACCGATCGCTTCAAGGCCAGTGGGAATTGATGAAACCCGCTTGTGCTCGTTGGAGTGCGGCTATGGACCAAGTGAGGTCGGCACCACCTAGTGGCTGCGTTGAGAGTGATTATGTGAGTACATTTAACATCTCATTTTTCGGTTCATGCTTACTTGTTTATTATGCTATGGTTGTGATTATGATATGCTTGCGATTATGCTATGATAGGAGACATATGCCGATCTTCGGTACAAGGACATGGCCGGTTCCAAGGGCAAATCCTTCCCATTCAAGCATTGTTGGGCATTGCTTCAAAATCTTGACAAGTGGAAACTAAGGGATCAAGAAACTGCACCGAAGAAATCGGATATGCTTAAAATGGATGATAGTGACGAAGAAGGAAGGAACCATGCCAAGCCTGAGGGAAACAAGAAGGCAAAGGAAAGGATGAAGATGGAAGCCGATGTGAGATCCTGGCTCAGGGCTCAATAGGATTAATAGGATACTCATATCAACAAGTTGCAACTTCTTTTCCGGAAGTTCATTCGAAAAGAACTCCGAGGTTAAGCGTGCTTGGCCCGGAGCAATTTGAGGATGGATGACCGACCGGGAAGTCCTTCCCGGGTGCGCACGAGTGAGGACAAAGTGCGCAGAAAAAACTAGTGTTGGTCTGTGGGGTCAGTATAGAGATCCTAGAGAGCTGTCAGGCGTAACAGGCGCCGGTCCGGGAGTGGCCGGGGTGTTACAGCCGAGTCATCAAGCTTGAGGGAAAAGATGGAACAAATGATCAAGGCAAAGGAGACATTGACTATGAAGACATTGGAGGCAAAGCTCCTTATCACCGAGAAGAAGAAAGAGGTGAAGCTTGCACAGGTGGAAGCTCGGCGAGAAGAAGCCAAGCGTAAGGCCGACTTGGAGGAGAGGATGATCAAGATCAAAGAAGCCAAAGCATGGAAGGAGCTCATGGCCAAGGAGAAGGAGCACATGATGATATCTAGAAAGGACATGGATGAAGACCAATTGACGTGGTGGAAGGAGTACAAAGAGGACATCGCGGAGAGGAAGCGGCTACTGCGTGGTGGTGGTGCGTCCTCTACTCTCCGAGGTGAGTCTCCGATGAGTGGTGGTGGCGATGGAGGTGTGGACAACTCCACCGGTTAGATGTTCGCATGCGTTCTTGGTGGTGGTGGTGGTGGTGCCAATGTTCAACTTTTTGGTGGTGCTGTCGAGGAGAAGGACCAGATGATGATTATATGTGATGTAAAACTATAAACCATGCATCATGTTGCTGTCATTGTGTTTTGCTAGTGATGTTCAATGTATGTTGCTGTCATTTTGAGGGCCGAAAACAGAGGGCGCAGATCAGTGCCCTCAAACCCAACCCGTATAACAGAATATTCGATTCTGTTATACGGGTTGGGTTTGAGGGCACTGATCTGCGCCCTCTGTTTTCGGCCCTCGAAAGTTGTTTTTCTCGACCCTTAAACTGGTTTTAAGGGTTGCCCTTTTAAGGGCTCTGCTAGTGATGCTCTAATTAGAATATGGCCATATTTTTGTGTAGTCTTAAATGCACAGTTTTTTACCACTAATATAAGCTAGTTAGGCTCGAAGGCGGCGTTTCGGGTCACAGATGCAGCTGCACCCGTTGTGTAAAAAAATTTAAAAACTTTTTCAAAATGTTGAAATTTTTTAAAAAGAAATTCGGATATACATCAGGAAATTTTGTGTTTGCACAAAAAAATTCGCGGTGAAAAGACATTTTTGTGATCTGTGCAAAAAAGACAAAAACATGTCCCGTACAAAGTCATTTTGTATTGTCCGAATTTGTCTTTTTTGCACAGCTCACAAAAAATGTCTTTTCACCACGAAATTTTTTGTGCTAGCACAAAATGTCTTGAAGTATATGCAAAAAAATTATTTTGAATTTTCTGACATTAGGAAAAAAAATTTGGGCAGTGGGTGCATCTGCACCCACTACCCGAAATGGATTTCCGAGTTAAAAAATCATAGTCAAATTTGTGGACTGTCAAAAACCCTATCTTGATGGGAAATCCACTTCGGCTCATAGGGGCATCTACACCCACTACCCAAAAAAGGTATTTTAAGATGTCAAAAAATTTCAAAAAAAATAATTGGGTGTACATATGAGCATTCTATATTCGTACACAAAAATCGGGATGAAAAGACATTTTTTGTGGCCGGTGTAAAAAAAGACAAATCTCCGGCGTTCCAAAATGACTTTGTACGTAACATTTTTTTTTGTCTTTTTTATACCGGCCACACAAAATGTCATTTCGATGCGAAACTTTTTTGTACGGATAGACATTTTTCATATGAACACCGGAAATATTTGTTTGAATTTTTTCGACATTTTGAAATGTGTTAAAAATTCATTTTGCACAACAGCTTCATCTGCACCCGTGAGCCAAAACATCATGTCCTTGATGCTCAAAAATATGGGAGTTGAATTATAGCCGAGTTCGGCGCCACGAGACTTTGGGCCGAAACCGGGCAAGGAATTATTTAGTTCATGAGGCAGAAACATACAATAACCATGAATTGAAGGATTAAAGGGATTCAATGTGACATTAATATGATCTACAGGGTTGGACGACGATGTCACCTTCCCCTCTTAACGGTGGCATCTTGGAGATTGTATTCACTTCATACTTTTCCGGGGATGGACTTGCATGTTATCGTGGTTGCCGGTGGCCAACTGGCTAAAGAGAGTTCCATGTGGTGGATTGCGCGGCAACGATGACAACGTTGAGTGATGTTTTGGTCAAGGCAAAACTTTGGTCTTTGTGACGCCCCGTTACATTCGACAAAGTCAATCGTAACGGAAACCGTCACTTCAGAGTTGCGCCAAGATCAGCCAAGGAGAATAGTAGCATGTACAAAGCGGAAACTTCCACCATTTGAAGGCGGTGTCCTTTATTACAGTAACACATGAAGTATCCTGTTTTAAACTAGCAGGCCACGACGACACGTCGCCGCCCTCGTAGACTACAAGCCTTCTAACGTCTTTTGAGGAATCTACCCCTCGTAACCTTGAACATCGACTTCCCCATAATCATACTCCACTTCAGCAAAGTCCAAATCATCACAAGCACCAGATTCAACATAAGTATCGGTCTCCATCTCCTCAGAGTTCTCATACATCACTGGTTCTGAAAACAACAACGAAAGCAAGGCTGATCACGTATAAAATACGTACTCCACAAGTCGCCCGGGGTAAGGGTTCGGGATAGTGGTTTAAAAGAAAAAACTCAACGGCCACCAAGCCGTTTGATTCAAAATACTTGTACCAAAATAATTTCCCAATTACCGCTTTTGTTGGAAAGCCAAGTTTTACTTATGAAATCGGCTGGCGACAGAACAACGTGGGATGTTACATCTTGTGTTAGAGGAAAACCCACACGATGCACTTCCAAACCCGGAAGCTGGGAGTGATATCACATTCTACTCTGATCAGAGGTGTACTTCGCTTGGTCAACTCTGTCCATGGGCAACCACTGCGCAAGACTTAGACCAAGGAACCAGAACCTTTAGCCAGCCCGTACACTACCTCTGCTTTTCCACCTTGCCTTTCTAAAGGCCTGCGGGTCGAGACCCCTGACCGGCGGTCTCGCCCTAGGGTGACTGCACCTACCCGGAATACAACCACCTTTCTCACCCGTGCAGAGGCGGCTACTTGGCATGGTTAATCGGTTCAGCCCGTCCCATTCCAGGTCTATGGTCAGTACGGGCTGCGTCGCTTTGAAGTAAGCGCCAGTTGGTTTTGTTTTATACGATAACCCTATGTAGAGGAGCTTGACTTCCAAGAAAACCCTATCCGGGTCGCCTCCACATTTCCGAGCTCCTCTACCCACCATATATTCAACGCATAACCCTAACCGGGTTATAATAACTTACCTCAGATAAATCACCTGATCTGGTCCATTTGCCAAACCGGCATAGCTTCCTGATCCACTTCTCATATTTCATTCAGAAAACCACAAAGGCTGATTTTTGGTTCTCAGGCCAGATTTTATGAACAACCCACAACCCATAAAACATTTGCGAAAACATGGGTATAGGAGTGGTGACTTGCCTGGCAGTGCTCGGACCGATTCGGAATTACCGACGGCGGTGTGTTCTACACGTCCATGATCGACGCCTAATATTTATTTCACAAAAAATGTTTATTGATTCTCTCGGATTCGACTTCATCCGTATATTCAACTAGGCTATACGTACTTCCACTTCTTACATATTTGAGAAAAGGTCATGCATAAGACAGAGCCAATCCAAATGCATGTACGCGTGCAGCATAGAGGAGAAGGAAAACTAATCAAATAAACCGATCCATTTGTCAAAGTAAGGCCCAGCCCATCCTAGCACACATAACGCAGCAGTCAATCGTTCCCCAACCATGTCGACTCGTCTCTCTTCCTCTCCCTCTGTACTGCTCTCTCTTCTTTCTCTCAAAACAGAGCCACCGCCACCGGCTCGATCTACCACGTCCGACCGCCTCCGATATTGTCGCTGGCAGCAGCGGCATCCCCTCTCTCTCCTCTACTGATTCCTTCTACTTTGTCTTCGCCGCCGCCGGAAACGTCCTCGCCACCAAACCCTAGCGTCACGGCCCGGCGACCATGGGCGGCACCGCACCGCCACGGCCACACAAGCGTGCTCTGCCAGCAGCAGTACGTGGCCGGCGACGGAACGCCACTGCTAGACTTCTACTCAGCTAGGTACGTGCTAAGCTTTCTACTCTTTCTGCGATACGTTTCACAGTGGTGCTACTCTGGTGTGTCCAGCACACTAGTACTAGTTCCCTGCTAATTTATATTAGATGGATGCCGTGTAGTGACCATGTGATGCTAGAATATAATTAATCTAGTCCTAAACATATCAAGTCCACCGAATGCTACTAATCAGTGGCATGCAAAATAATAGTGACCGGTGATGCTAGATTGATATACTAGCCCCTTGATCATTCTTTCTAAGACCAGATCAAGCCAACACAAACACTAGTAAACAGAGCATGCTCTAGATTAATTTTATTTCTAGACTGGAACATATGAGGTAGAGCAACTTAGTTAATCCAGTTTTAGTCCTTAACTTTTGCAAGGTTTTAAATAGAAACTAAGCTAGCATCATGGATCTGTGAGAAAAAGAATGCTAGGCATAATACACAGTCAAATCACATTTCTTTCGTACTTTATTTCAGGCAAGCAGAGAGGTATGCAAATGAAGAAGGCTACAAGTACAAGGTAGAAGCAAAAGTGGCTCGTATGGTGCCAATACCTGACGGACGGCAGGGAGGAATAAGCAGTGAAGATGCACAAACACAACAGAGAGGAAGTGGGGTGAAAAGGTGGAAATGGCCAACAGTGAAAATGGCCAACAGTGAAAAAGAGCACTGCCTATTTATAGCTGGGTGGATTGGGCATGTCGATTCAGACATTGTGCCAGGTGGTTTGCATGCATGCGCTTGGTGTACATGGGTGCATCCACTTGTACTTCTTACAGCTGGGATTTTTACACGTGTGTGAGGATGTGCTGGCTGTGAGTTGGCATTTACCTTGCCCTTAAGGAATTGTGGCAGGGACCAGTTTGTAATTTCGAAAATTGAACTAGGGTGAAAAAGTGAAGCTAGTGTTTAAGGTATATCTAAATGATTAATTTCCTGATTTTGCTGTCTCAGTTTTATTTAATATGAGACTATCAGTAATCCGCCATTATTTTGTAGGTCATGTGTGATATCATCATTAACGCCGTGATAGTGTCGTTAAAATTTGAGGGTCTTAACAGTCTTCTGCTATTATCCGGCGTGTCTTCTTCGTGTAGGTCTTCTCCTACTGCTAAGTCTGAGATGCTGGTGTTTGCCGAATGGCGATGATGATCAATGTTGGGTGGCATTTGCATATCTTCTGTTCGGCGTCAATAGATTCGGAGCTTCCAGCAAGTGTGCGATGAGTCGACTGTTTGACATTGACAAACTAGATGGGGTGGGCGAGGCCGCTGCGACTAGGTTTTCTTCGGCGGTTGTTTTATCGGTGAAATCGAAGTCGTTATCTTGTGAAGGAGTGATAACAATGATATTGATGCACAACCTCGACGACAGCTCGTTTTGGGGTTGTGTGTGTGCAGTTTGTTCTTGTAATCAGATTGGTTGGGTGTGTCCTCGAGGTAGTCATGTTCCATGATGTCCTTCGAGGGTGTTTGTGCCGATTTTCGTCCGATTCCCGCTAATTAACTTGGAAATTACCTTCTTCTTAATTAATGAGATGCAACCTTTTTACTTGCGAAAATGAAGTAACAACAAGAAAATTACATCTGACCGGTCAGAACATCACAAAAATCACCAATGAAACATGTAGAAACTCCCATCGATATGTGTATCAAATGCTGGCTTGGAATGGGGTTTAAAATTATCTCATCTTGGAAACCTTAAGAAATAGGGAACATTCACCTCAGTTTTTTTTCCTCACATCTCGAGGAGGAAAAACTATGACGCCCAAAATCAAATTTCTTAAGCTCTCATAGATTTGGATCCCCAAAATTAAACATTACCCGTCAGAGCCGAGAACTTCCCGCCTCCTCAAACTGTCGGTTTCCTTGGTGGTCTTTCCGTCACGTGTGAGACTCTCTATTCTCACGTGGCTCTTCCTTTTTTGGTGGGAAGAGACATAGTCAAGGGGGAATGACGCCACACAAAAAATAAGCGCAAATAAAATCAGATACCGGTTTCTGGCCTTCTGCTGTCCCGATAGAAAAGACCAAAATAACCTGCCAAAACATCGATAATATTTATGGAGGCATCATGACAATGAACAAAGACCGTTGAGTCCAACTGCATCTTTGTCAAAAAAGTCCACCGTGGGATCGCTATCCAGCCTATCACCCATCGGTATAAGTTGCAAGCAACATACATTTGCATTAACTAAAGTGCATGAAGTAAACAATACTAATATCAAAAGAGACATTAACACCGTTGTTTTACCCTTAGTAGCAACAGCACACCCTCGCCCTTAGATGTTTCTGTCACTCGTGCCCAGGAACAAGAGGGGGTATGTACCCACTATCTAGCATAAATACTCTCTCTTGGAGATACACACAATCACTTGGCCAAAGTAACTACAGACATCGGAGAGCATGCAAGAACATAAATCAATCATATAAGAATCATGCACAATTTGATCATAACTTTATAATCCATCGGATCCCAGCAAACACATCACATAGTATTACAATAGTCGATTTTGATCATGTTAGGCAGCTCACAAGATCATAAACATGAAGCACAAGAGAGAGAGACTACCATCTAGCTACTGCCATGGACGCGCCGTCACCCCCGACGCGCCGTCATCGCAAACCCTAGTTCGGGGGTGATTCTGAAGCAGATCCCGGCACTCTGTCGGAGGGGAGATCGATCCTGGAGGGCTCTTCATCGCCATGCCTTCCCCCGGGATGATTTGTGAGTAGTCCAACCTTGGACCATGGGTCCATGGCAGTAGCTAGATGGTAGTCTCTCTCTCTTGTACTTCATGTCTTATTATCTTGTGAGTTGCCTAACATGATCAAGATCGATTATTGTAATGCTATGTGATGTGTTTGCTGGGATCTGATGGATTATAAAGTTATGATAAGATTGTGCATGATTCTTATATGTTGATTTATGTTCTTGCATGATCTCCGATGTGCGTAGTTACTTTGGCCAAGTGATTGTGTGTATCTCCAACAGAGGGTATTTATGCTAGATAGTGGGTTCATGCCCCCTTTTGTTCCTGGGCACGAGTGACAGAAACGTCTAAGGGCGAGGGTGTGCTGTTGCTACTAAGGGTAAAACAGCTGTGTTAATGTCTCCTTTGATATTAGTATTTGATGCATATAAAATGCATACATGAACTTTGCATTGAAACACTTATATTTCAATCATATTTGCATCATATAAGGGTCATATCATTGTTTTATATTGATTTTAGGAATATTTCACAATTTCCCTATTTTTCTGGAATTAACCCTGCACTGGCAGAAAACCCTATTTTCTATATTTTTGAGTTTCAGGGACCCATACGACGTCCAAATGACCTGAAAATTTACGGGGATCATTTTTTTCGAAGGAAGAAGGCATATGAGCGAAAGAGGCGAAAAAGTGGAAGCCCGAGGGCCAAAATGGATAGGCCCACGCGGCCAGATTCTTGGGCCGCGTGGGACCACCCATTTTGGGTCTCGTGGCTCCGTTTGCGTTGATCCTTCGTCCTGAAGCTTCCTCGTGACCTAAAACCAACTATAAAAATAGTCCCCCGACGTTTTCCAGAAGGAGGCGGCGGAGAAACACAAAACCACGAAACAGAAGACAGAAGGCTGCCGCCGGAGAAGATCGGAGGGGGGAAATGCCGCCGGAATCACCTCCGGAGGTCTTCTCCATCCCCCTCCGGAGTCTCCATCAATACCACCGTCAAGACCAGCACCATCTCCATCACCATCTTTGTGATCCACTTCATCCCCCTCATAGTTTGAGATTGTTCGAACCCTAGCTATTGTCTAAGTACTATTCTACATGTTTGTGAATTGCTACTTGTCATTGTTTTGTGGGGAGATAATATTGTCAGATTGTGTTGCATCAATTGTACCATTGAATCATATCATGTCTTGGCGTTGTGAGTAGTTCTCTCATGTTCCTAGGGACATAGGATGAATTGGCAATGATTTTTATATGACATGTGTTGGTATTTTGCAAGTTTTTATCTTTGATGTAATTCTATGATGGTGTTGTGCGAACGTCGACTCCACATCACTTCACCTATATGGGCTCATAGGAGAACACCGTAATGTAATGGAGTGAGGAAGACTTGGGAGGACACGTAAACCTGAGACCGAATCATGAAGTTGCATTATGAGGGTATTAGTATCGGGGACCTTAAAGATTAATGCTATAGTGGGACTTTATGTCTTAATAATTCTTGTGCAGTCATTTACTTGGCCACATGATCCATCATAAGGGGGTTTAGTTTATTTATTTAACTTTCCCTAATTATGGCTCCGTCCAAAGAAAATTAAAACTTAACAAAATGTTTACCTTGTTGTTCTAGAAATATTTATGCCATGAAGTCTGGGTAGCCCTTGGGAACTCTCTGCACCTATAAGAAGCACACACTTGAGCTTGTCCTCTTGCTGCATAGAGGATTGGGCTTTCTCTCTTTTGAGAGCTTTCACTTGTCATATTTCATTTTCAGCATTTTACTTTATTGCAAACTCTACACCAAAAACCCAAAAACACTTGCATCATTTAATCATTTTAGTTTGTCTAGTGCATAGATAATAAGGGAAGTGACACTCTTATTTGAGAGGATAAATACTTATACCTTCTACTCCTTGTGGGATCGATATTATACTTACACATCGAAGACTTCAACGATCCCCTATACTTGTGGGTATCAAGACGTTTTCTGGCGCCGTTGCCGGGGAGTGTAGCGCTTAAGTTTTTATTCTTGTTTGCACTAGATTTTTATTTTCAGTTTTGCATTTAGTTTAGTTTTACTTTTCAGTTTTTCATTTATCAAAAAAACCCAAACAATTTAGAAAATGGAAAACTATTATGAAAACGCCTTGAAAGCTGCTGAATTTAGACAATCAAAAGAAGGGAAAAGATTAGGAGGCTATATAGAGCTCCTAAATAAAATTGCTAGTACGTTGCTTAATTTTCATGAGGAAGAAATTTGTTGCTCTGAATACTATAGACACTTTGAATTCCAATGCCCTTCTAATAAAGATGAACATGTTATTGCAACTTATCATACTTGGAATTATGCTCACTTAGGGATGGAAGAAGTAGAGCAATTTGTTATTTTTATGGCAGCCTATGAGTTATACACCTTCATTGATGAACATGAAACCTGCCCTATAGCTTCTCAATTTAAAGTTTTGATTGCCACTATCCTTGATCTCTGCATAATTGAATTTAATGAAAATATCTATGTTGTTGACACAAGGAAGAGAGCTGCCCAAGAAAGCTCTAATGTTTTGCAGAAAGAAGATGATGAAAACATAAGCTTGGAAGAGGAGGTATGTGAAGAAGAGGATAAAGACCTAAGCTTGGGGATGCCCATGCAGCCCCAAGAGGAGGACAATGAAGAGCAAAATGATGAAAAAAATGATGAACAACTAGAGAATGAAGATAGGAAACATCCACCTTAACCACCTATGGATGAGGGTAACACTCAAGATTTTGCTGATGATAAACTTTGCTTTTATGATTCTGATGATGAGGAAGAATATCAACCTATGCCTAATGAGAGCATTATTGATAATGATTTTAAAAATGATGAAGAATATGGTTTAGACATGCTATATGATAATGCTTTAGATGATGGTCCTATGCTTATTGATAATCCTCCATGTTCAGTTGTTACTACTTTATGTGAGGATAAAAATGATATACTTGCTGCTTGTGATAATACTCTCAATCATGAGAGTCCTACTTTATTTCTGAACTCCCCTATTCACACCATGGAGGAGAAGCTTTTATATGTTGAAAATTACTTATGTGGGCTGAAATTATCTTACACTAATAATCATTTCACCCATAACCATCATGTATGGTGCTTCTTGCAATTATTTTGAGAGGGGAAAACATACTAATAGCTCACATGATAGTTTTAATAATCCTCTATATGTCCCTAAGTTTGCAAAGTTGCACCAATCTAATATTTGTTTTATCACATTTGCTTCCACTACTTGTAACTATTATGAGAGAGGAAGAAAGACTTATCTTTATGTTAATATGTTATTTAAAATGCAATCTACTGATCATTACATGCATTAGTTACCACAAAATTGCTGTTATTTATTCATATATAGAATGCCAATGCATAGGAAAAGAGTTAGACTTAAAAGTTAGTGGTTTAATGTTTTGTGGTGTGCTCTTTATGCTTTTATTTCACATTCAGTTTGGGCACACCCTTATATCTTGAGAACTTGCAAAATAACTTTACCTACTATTTTCTAAAAATTAGTTTAAGATTTTCACTTTATATAAAATTTGGGAAAGTAAATGAGAAGGATGAGTAATGGAGATGTTGGGGTCGACCTTGAACATGTGTTGTTCATGACAATGGAACCATTGCAAAGTCTCTATCATTAAAACTTTTCCCAAAGCTAAAACCAAATAAAAAGAGTGTTTGATTGAACAATAGTTATTTGCTGTCCAGAAAACAGATTCCTGAGGTTCACTGAGAAAAATGTATAAAATCACAGAAGAGGAATTTTGAGCTGAGATTTTACGACAGCAATATTCCGTTATTAATACACATTTCATTAGTTCAAAGTTTTCTGATTTGAGTAACGTAAGTGACTCTGAAAATTCACTCTTTACGGGCTGTCCAGTTTTTGACTGATTCTGTCTTTATTTTGCATTACTCTCATTACTTGTGTTTTGTATGGTTCTATTGATCAAAGAGCAATACACAACCATAGTAATGTTAGCAAATGTGTAGAATCAACTCATGATATGTCTTTGTTGTACCTATGAGGATTTAATTTATGGAGACACTAACCCTTCTAATCAAGTTTTATGATGAGTTTTATGTGAAGAGAACTTTCAAGTGGAAGAGTTGAGGGTGATAAATAAAGATCAAGAGGGACAACCATTCAAGCTTGGGGATGTTACCCCTAAACTGACCCTACATATATCAAACGAGTACAAGAATCTACGCTGGGGATGCCAAGCCACCTCACTCCAACCATCTTGATACCAAGTAAGTAAGCCTAGCTATATGGCTATAAAGAAAGCGCTTTACGGGAGGCAACCCGGTTG
>QRDG01001636.1:294367-470510 GCA_012064385.1 Puccinellia tenuiflora
CTTGTTGATCCAATTAAGTTTATAAGTAGGCATACAACATTATACACTCTCTGGATATTCATATTAATTTTTGTCTAAGGATTATATGCAGCAAGTAATGCATTTATCTATCACTACTAATGTCACCCCATAGAAAAGAAATGGGAGAAACAGTGTTTTGAAGTTTTTTCACAGGGATTAGAGGAGATGCACCAAGATCTATCCAAGGATGGTGAAGACCATAAGCTTGGGGATGTGAAGACAACCCCACTGGACCAACACACTCTCGGTTTGCACACGTCTAACTTCTGTTTTTCGATCAATACACTTTATCGCATAAACTTGGAGCGTCTTTTATTTGCTTGTTATGTTAGTTTAGTTTTTGTTTTGAGACCACCACTATCATTTATATATGAGAGAGCTACTGGAAGTTTGGGTTGAATAAAGTTGGATGCTAAATAAAAAATTGGGAATGGGATGTTTAAGTTGATTTAAAAAGATATATAGTTGCATAATTCATATGTTTTTAATGAGTATCAAATTGCAAGTGTTTTATCAAGAGCTATCTCTTATTCATGTTTTGATGCTGAATGTTACTTTACTTTGTTTAACATGGATTGGTTAGTTCTATGGACACTTGTGCATGCATTTAGTTGGTCAACTTTCTCCCTTTTGCTAGCCCAAAAATTCCAACAAGTAAAAACTTGTCTTCCAACACCTTCAACCAAAGTTTTTCCAGTGAGTCCACCATATCTACCTATCAGCTTTATGCTATTACGAGTATGTTTATCATGTTACTTTGTGTTATCCATACCTCTGAATTAAAATGCTTATGTTATTGATTGTTATGGGAAAATTTTGGTTAAATAGCTCTCACACCTTACTATTGCACTTAATAAACATGAACCATTATGATTAAAATTATGAAGTTGTGAATTTGACAAGAATCTTGGTTGCTAGTTAGCCCAAATGTGCTGTCACATGGCAAGCTTTCAACATTGCACTAAATTATATCTAGTTGATATCATGTACTTTTGTTTATGGATGCTTATCATGGTGCCAAATAAATGTGGAAATTTAGTAGGTTTAAGTAGTTGTATAAATGGCTAGAGAGATACCTGGGCCGCCAATCTAAGCCATGCTGTCATGGTGGAAATTTACTTACATGCTATGTGAACCTTCAGTGATACACCTCACAATAAAAAGCTATACACATAGTAAATAAAAAGGGTGTTGAGATTGTTCCTTATGTTTGTTTGTCTTGTCATTTTGGCATGGGATTGTTCCATGTCCTGGGACAAGAGGTACCCCAGTTGACCCTCTTAATGACGCTATTATACAATGCTTTTACTTGAACTTGCTTTGTTTCCCAAGTTGAGTAACACCCTGGTGTAGGTACTCATATTCAAGGGGCATGAAACTTTCAACCATTGCTTTGTCAAGCACACTACTCATAATTGCTTTCACTTTAAACTTAATCATTAAACATGCTATAATAAGGGGTAATGAGAGCTTGACACCAATACCACATTGCAAACATTAACTTAAGTAGAAGCATTTGGAAGTTAGATGTGACTTGTTCATATTTTTACCTCTACTTATATATCTATCTATCCAAAGTGTCCACCTTTTACATTCAGTTTTATAAGAGTACTCTATGACCATTATAGGATCTTTTTACTTTTCATTATGTATACATTTGGTCCATAGTACTTTCTTCTATGTTACACTTTGTGAATTATCATTGAACATCCTTGAATTGAATATTTGATATAACTTTATAATCTATCTTGCATATTGCTATTCCTTTAAAGAATGAATCATTTGACTTTATGTAGCAATAGTAATCATCTTTGATATCCATTGATAGTCTTAAAATGCAAAGTCCATGTTGGTTTTATCAACTTCCTACTCACTACCACAGAACAGGCTATCTGTGGTGCACCATTTTGGTTATCTGTGGCGCATCTGTGGGCTAGCCTGGTGCGCCACAGAATTCTCGCCACAAAAATATTTTCTGTGGCGCACCAAGGATATGCGCCATAGAAATCTCAACTTTCTGTGGCGCACCCCTGTCTGTGCGCCACAGAAATAGGTCGCCAGGACCCTATGGAGAGTCTTTCTGTGGCGCACTGCCCTTGGTGCGCCACAGAAAGTGGTGCGCCACAAAAACTAAAAAAGGTGCGCCACAGAAGTATTAACCAGAAAAACTGTATTTTTTTTATTTTACTGTATAAATACACGTATATACAGTATTTATACAGGTTTATACAGAAAATACAGGTATATTTGACAGGTATATAAACAGACAATGATATTAATCAATATGTCATCACACATATATATTACTTAATTAGTGGCCCGATCGAGATACATATATATATATATATATACACACATAGTCACAAAAGTGCCGAATGTAAACACAATTAGCTAGTCATGTATATACAACCAAAAGTTCAACATTTCACACTACACATTACAAGTCAAGTGTTCGCCGCCTAACTATGATCCGGGAGCATGCATAATCATGGAGTCCTCTACTTTCGCGGCTCCGGCAACGGTAGAAAGCCTTGTTTCATCCTCCACTCCCTGGTGTCATACTGTGCCTCTAGTCGTTCTTCGATACTCCTCTGAGACAACACTGAAGATAAATTGGGATATATATATAGGTTAGTGATATAAAATAGAGTATAATTTATTCATCTAAGTAGAGAGGCAAGACAATCATATGGCTATCCTATTTGGGTTTCATAGCATAGCATATATATAATAGATAACCCTACGCATGCACTTATATATATAATACCTCTGTGGTGGTGGTAGGACCCTGATCTGTGAAGGACATCTTCGAGGATGATCGTTGTCAACTGCAGCCGGATGCGATGGAAGTCTGCTCTGTAATCAGCATCGGTGAGAGCATCCTCTGATTTGGTGTATTCTGCGAGACCCGATGGAAACTTCGTTTTCTCGCAATCCCGGACAATTCCTTTAAGGTGATGGAGGGCGTAGTAGGCCTCCTTCACGCTGCCATCCAGTTGCTTGATGCAATGGAATCCGGTCCCATGCTGAAACTTGTGTGTGTTTTCATCCGTGAAAAATTCCGACTTGTTATGGAATGGGCCGCCCTTTTGGGCATAGGCCTCGAGAGCGTCATCCAGAACACCCTTTATTCTGGTGTATCGTCTCGGTGTGGATTTATTCCCCGAGTCCAAATAAGTGGCAATGGACCACCTCGGGGCTACGGAGATGAGTGCGCAGTACTTGTCCCTGCTCAACACAATTGAAACGGAATGTTGGACAAAGGATCAGCGATGGAAGAAATGTACAAGAAGGCATAAGATACGACGGTGGCGAGCGGATGTGTACTTACTCGAAAAAGAAAGGCAGAAGAAGGGTGCTCTTCCTCTTGTTGGCCAGCATGACCCTTACGAGGTACTCCTTGGCCGTTTCCCTTGTCTTTGACCCTTCCTCCAGATGGCTGTCGCGCATGTAGTAAGGATCCACTATCGCGACGTACGGGGTCGCATCTCTCCTGATCTTCATCGCCATATCGAGCGCATATAGACGGACCATGTTATAGTCCAGCCGTTGAGTGTGAAAGAGTTTGAAGATGTCCTCGTACGCGATGAAGAACACATCCGCAGGGTCTTCCTGGACGAAGTCCACCAGCTCCTTTGGCACCTGGACCGCGAACGCCGGGTAACTCGGATGCTTTTCTTTAAGAAGCTGCTCCTCCAGATACAAGATACTTTGCTGCAAAGCAACCATGGGTCCTTCTGCGAGGCGGAGCAAGTCCCCAGACAAGATAGGTTCACCAGCTACATGAACTCGGGGGAAGCCATCCGCACGGGGTGGAATCGTGTCTTCAAGACCCCGGATCTTAGGAGCTGGCTGGCTCGCAGAGGTGGAGGATCCTTTTCTCTTCCTATGCTTCTTGATCTTGTTCTTCTTCTCTGGGATTGTGGGGGTGCAGTGAACCCCGCTTTAACACTGTTCATCCGACATAACTCGGAGGTACATCGTCCCGACCGACATACAAGACCCGGGTTGGCACTGTTCATCCCCGGTACTGTTCATCAGGACACTGTTCATCCGAACACTGTTCATCCGACATACCTCGGAGGCATATCGTTCCGGCTCCTATCTCTACTTCGACCGGATCATCTCCAGCATCTCCAAGTCAAGCATACTACACCGACATATATAAATATCTGCTGCCACTTCTTGAGGATAAGAACAAAGGACAACATGGCGAGGCAAAGGACAGTGCAGCGTGGCTACAGCGCGGGCCGTGACGCTCCAGCAGTATGATAAGACCCCAGTAGTCATTTCAGCTACAGTGTGTACGGTGTACAGTATACGTTGTCTCCTTGTCTACTCCTTGTCCCCTGGGCTTCCCTTTATAAGAAGCACCAGGGGGACGCGAGCGAGGGGCGCGGACACTGGCTCATTTCCCCCCGTGAGCTCCATCTCACTTCCTTTCTTAGCTAGCTTAGCACGGGTTGGCTCTCACATACAGCTCAAGGAGCACTTTGTAGCTCTCACATACTTCACCAGATATAGTCAGACAAGCAGGAGTAGGGGTTTTACCTCCTCACGAGGGCCCCGAACCTGGGTAAATCGTGTGTGTGTGAGTTGTGTTCTTTGTGTGCGTGTTCGTGCGCGCAATCCCTCCCCGAATCCTCTAGCGTCCAATCGGCCCCACAACTTAAGCCTACCCCTAGGCATCTGCCGTGACACCACCACGACAGTTGGCGCCCACCGTGGGGCTTGTAGCGGCGCTTGCAGGGCTAATTTCGGACGGGACCTTCTTCGTCGACTCCGGCGAGCACCACGCCTGGCGTTGCGGGGTTTCCGCTCGCCGGACCGCTTCATCAAGTCCATCGTCACCGGCGCCAACATCGTCAACGAGTTCCAGGGGCGGCGCGGTCGGCTAGCCGTGCCTCTGGCTTGCCCGGCGGTTCCACATCAACACTGCCGTCGCGCTCTAGCTTGCTGCTGTGGGCAGAGGCAAGCGCTGCCTTCACCAACGGACATCATCGACATGGCCCGGATGAGAAAAGCGACTCGGGGACTCAACTTCGACATCGTCCCCGGGTGTCAAATCCGAGTCAGAATTGGAAAATCCGAGTTAAGTCTTGGAAATCCGAGTCAGAATTGGAAAATCCGAGTTAAGTCTTGGAAATCCGAGTTAAGTTTGGAAAATCCGAGTTAAGTCTTGGAAATCCGAGTTGAGTTTGGAAAATCCGAGTTAAGTTTGGAAATCCGAGTTAAGTCTTGGAAATCCGAGTTAAGTTTGGAAAATCCGAGTTAAGTCTTGGAAATCCGAGTTGAGTTTGGAAAATCCGAGTTGAGTTTGGAAAATCCGAGTTAAGTCTTGGAAATCCGAGTTAAGTCTTGGAAATCCGAGTTGAGTTTGGAAAATCCGAGTTAAGTCTTGGAAATCCGAGTTAAGTTTGGAAAATCCGAGTTAAGTCTTGGAAATCCGAGTTAAGTCTGGAAAATCCGAGTTAATGCTGGAAAATCCGAGTTAAGGCTTGGAAATCCGAGTTAGGCTTTGGAAATCTGAGTTAAGCATTGGGAATCCGACATATGATCGTCAAATCCGACATACAGGTGGTCCGAGCCGACTTATTAGTATTTATACCAGCAGCAACGTCTTACTCGACTTCTCCAACAACTTTGCCTTGTAAGTATAGTTTATATGTCTGCATTACTTTTTTAGATAGTCTCGAATAGTACTCGGGGACTCTCCCCTCTTTTCTGTTTTGCCTAGCTGTTTTCCCGGGACCAAGGTGTCCTGGCCCGGGGACTGGACTGGACTGCCCGTCTAGTTTTGTTTTACCTCCAAGATAAAGAAAAGTGACTCGGGGACTCGGTTGAGTCCAAGACTGCGTCCTCGTACATAGTGTTGCTACTAGCTTTAACTCCGGTCGTATGCTAGACTTAAATATATCTGTGGAATAAAGTTATTACTCCTGTTAAATATTCATTATATATCTGCTTGAACTAACATTGAAAGTCAGTATCGGTTTTACCGAGTGAATATTCATCACCCAGATTGCGGTTTTATCGGGATTCTCCAGATCACCGTTTATTTCGGTTCTCAGTTATATCTCGATATCACCTCATATCTCAAATCGCTGTCTATATCGGTTCGCCAAATTATCTGGGCATCCGGCAATATCTCGAATCGTCGTTTATTTCGGCTTGCCAAAATATCACGGCATTTATCTCACACCATCAAGCATCTCACAATTGTTATCTTTATCAACTTTACCGACTATCGCATTTCTTCGGTTATCCGAGTTTATCAGAATATCATAGCATCAATATCTCGGTGTGTCGAGTCGAAAAATATCTAATCTCGTGGGGTGGTACGCGTTGAGATATATCTCAACTCGTCAGATGACAAGTGCCCAAACAGGCTATATGTCGGTCCAGCTCTTGCTGCCGACATATGATTTCGGTAAACGCCCAAAGTGGCAGAAACCGATATATAAAATGTGCCCATGCAGGCACTGTGTCCATTCAGCAAAAGGCTGTAGACACCCGACATAAAAAATATGCCCATACAGGCGATTCATTTCCAGTGCAAACGGTCCATCTCGTTGTTGATTCGGGTGAGCTCGGTCAACCGGATGACGCGTTTTATTTGGAAGGCATGGCTAGACGGCGGACTTATGCTGGTGGCCATGCTGGCAAGATAATTCTTTCATGGAGATTTTGGTGTTGGACATTCATTTGTAAGTCTGCGCGCGACTCTACAAGTCCCCCGCAGCCTCGGGGACTAGTGTCGGGGATGTAACCCCGGGTACCCAGAGTTGGTGGATTTTCATGCGAGACCCAGGTATGCCTGGCGGTACTATTGACCCGGTTCCGGCACTGTTCATCCGGCACTGTTCATCCGACATAACTCGGAGGTACATCGTCCCGACCGACATACAAGACCCGGGATGGCACTGTTCATCCCCGGTACTGTTCATCCGGCACTGTTCATCCGACATAACTCGGAGGTACATCGTCCCGACCGGCATACAAGACCCGGGTTGGCACTGTTCATCCCGGTACTGTTCACCCGGCACTGTTCATCCGACATAACTCGGAGGTACATTGTCCCGACCGACATACAAGACCCGGGTTGGCACTGTTCATCCCCCGGTACTGTTCATCCCGGTACTGTTCACCCGGCACTGTTCATCCGACATAACTCGGAGGTACATCGTCCCGACCGGCATACAAGACCCGGGTTGGCACTGTTCATCCCGGTACTGTTCATCCGGCACTGTTCATCCGACATAACTCGGAGGTACATCGTCCCGACCGACATACAAGACCCGGGTTGGCACTGTTCATCCCCGGTACTGTTCATCCCGATACTGTTCATCCGAACACTGTTCATCCGACATAACTCGGACGTACATCGTCCCGAACGGCATACAAGACCCGGGTTGGCACTGTTCATCCCCGGTACTGTTCATCAGGACACTGTTCATCCGAACACTATTCATCCGACATACCTCGGAGGCATATCGTTCCGGCTCCTATCTCTACTTCGACCGGATCATCTCCAGCATCTCCAAGTCAAGCATACTACACCGACATATATAAATATCTGCTGCCACTTCTTGAGGATAAGAACAAAGGACAACATGGCGAGGCAAAGGACAGTGCAGCGTGGCTACAGCGCGGGCCGTGACGCTCCAGCAGTATGATAAGACCCCAGTAGTCATTTCAGCTACAGTGTGTACGGTGTACAGTATACGTTGTCTCCTTGTCTACTCCTTGTCCCCTGGGCTTCCCTTTATAAGAAGCACCAGGGGGACGCGAGCGAGGGGCGCGGACACTGGCTCATTTCCCCCCGTGAGCTCCATCTCACTTCCTTTCTTAGCTAGCTTAGCACGGGTTGGCTCTCACATACAGCTCAAGGAGCACTTTGTAGCTCTCACATACTTCACCAGATATAGTCAGACAAGCAGGAGTAGGGGTTTTACCTCCTCACGAGGGCCCCGAACCTGGGTAAATCGTGTGTGTGTGTGAGTTGTGTTCTTTGTGTGCGTGTTCGTGTGCGCAATCCCTCCCCGAATCCTCTAGCGTCCAATCGGCCCCACAACTTAAGCCTACCCCTAGGCATCTGCCGTGACACCACCACGACACCGAGGTACCAATCCCTCTGGCGAGGACGAGGCCTCGAGAGGTGCTGATCCCTCGGGGGGCGACGCAGGTTCAAGGAACGCGCCGCCCGGCGGGGACCTCCAGGAGATCTCCTCTAGCGGCGATGAGGACGCCTTCCTCGTGGTTCGTTCCCAACGCCCCACGGAGGAGGAGGGCAGCAGCAGGACAGGGCGCCACGAGCCCCGCACCAAGGCCCTCCATGACAGGGACGCCGGGGCCGCCTCGAGGGAGGCTCCTCCCGAGGAAGCGGCGGCGCCTCCCGAGGAGGCCGGAGCGAGCACCCTCCAGCTGCCCAAGGGGAAGAAAAGGGTGTGGAGAGCGGCCGACGAGTAAGTTTGGTTCTTTCCTTTCCTTTCGGCATTTGCTTCTGAGGATCTCCTCCTGAAGGGTCTCGGCTTTGTTTGTGTTTCTTCAGTGTACCCGCGACACCGAAGAAGCGGTGCCTCCGCAAGCTTGGGGAGATCGCCAGCGCTGCCGAGGAGGCGCCTGTGGCCGATGAGCCGCGGCGGGCGGCCGAAGAGCCGCAGCAGGCGGCTGACGAGCCGCAGCAAGAGGCTGCCGAACCTCAGCGAGAGGCTGTTCCTCCAGCGGGTGAGCGCCGTGTGGAGGTGGTGGTGGTTGAAGAGGCGGTGTCGCCTCCAGCTAGGACAGCTTCTCCCCCCATGGTGGAGCACCGTGAGGAGGAGATGATTGAGCTGGCGACGCCCCCGCCAACTCGGGCTGCTACTCCCCCTGCGGCCGAGCGCCGCGAGGAAGAGGAGGCGGTGGACGAAGAGATCGTCATGGAGCCGCCTCCACTGGCGGGAGAGGCTTCCACAAGGGGGGCGGATGCGCCCGAGGCCGCGGCAGACGCGGCCACCACGGAAGGGGCGGGGAGCGCCCCAGAAGAGCAGGAGGCGGAGGCGCCCCTGGAGCCCCCGAGCGGCGGAGCCGGGGGTGAGAGGACGCCCAGCCCCCAGAGGGCTCTTGCCTTGGGCGGCGAGGGAGGCGACCGCGCCAGCCCCCAGGCCGCACCAGAAACGGCCGTGAGCCCGAGGCAGGAGGCCCCAGGTGCCTCGACGAGTGTCGAGGCCTCTGCGCCCTACGGCGACGCGGGGACCTTGGCGCTGCAGGAGCCGCGTCCTCGCGCGGCTCGCCGCAGGGCTGTCTTCGGCCAAGCGCGGCGGGCGCTTGACGAGCTGGAGGTGCAACACGCTGAGGAGGAGCGCCCGGGAGGAGGAGCGGACAAGGCTGGCCGACGCCTGGGCCCTCCTCTATGAGAGGGTGGAGATGTGCCATAGGCAGGATGCAACGGCCCAGGCGGCGCACGAAGAAGCGATGCGCTTCGCGAAGGAGACCCACGACAGCGTCAAGCGGGAGGCGGCCGAGGTCATGGACCAGCTGGGTGCCGCCCGGGAGGCGCTGGAGGCGGAGACCGACGCCAAGCATCAAGAGCTAGCGGCCGCCGAGTCTGAGGCCGCAAGGGTTAGCCTGAAGGAGCTCCGCGAGCTGCTAGACGCCCGCGAGGGGCAGCTGGCGCCTCGAGAGGCCGAGCTGAAGAGGCGCGAGGAAGAGCTCTCCCTCCGGGAGAAAGAGCTGGACCAGCGCGAGGAGCAGGTCCACCTGCTGGAGGAGGAGCAGGCCACCCGCGAGGGGCAGCTGCAGGAGCGCGAGAACTCGGTGGCCAGGAGCGAGGCCACCCGCAAGGAGCGCCATGACAAGGCCAACGCCGACCTCGCGCTGAAGCAAAAATGAACCTAGGAGGAGGCCGACACCAAGGTCGAGCGCATCCGCGAGAGCCTCGCCAATGATTACGACGCCAAGGCCAAGAAGCAGGAAGAGCGCTTCACGACCAAGCGCAACGAGTTCCTGCACCGGATCGAAGGGCTCGAGAAGTCTGAGCAGGAGTTGACCTCTCACCTCCAGCGCACCAAGGAGGCGCTGACTCGCGCGGAGAGGGAGATCGCCGCCCTGAAAGCGGACCTGAGCGACCTCCAGCAGCAGGTGGGGCCGGCCGCGGACCGCGCTGAGCAAGCGCGAGACACCGCGCATGCAGCACGGCCGGGCCATGACGCGCCAGTGCCAGGTCATGCTCCACGAGCTGGTCCGTCGCGCGAACGCCGTCGGGGATGACATGAGGATCGAGGTTCCCCACCTCCCCTCCGGAGGGATCGACGACGAGGCCGCATACACGCACTTCTTCGGGCAATTCCTCGGGGAGCTTGAAAACGTCGTGAAACGCTTCGATGAGCGCGTCGTGGCGGAGAGCCGCGACCTCCTCGTCCTTGCCACCAGCCGCGTCTTCAGCAACCTCCTGAAGCTCTGGCCCTCGTTCAACCTCGAGGCCGTGATGGGGCCGGTCGAGATCCGCAGCAAGGCGGAGGAGGCCGCTGAGGAGCTCGCCAGGAAGTACGACCAAGTCCTGGTCGATGAAGACGAAGGCGACGGCGAGGAAGGCGCCCTGGAGGCGGAAACTGCCGTGGACGGAGCGGGCACCTCAGGAGGCGCAACGGCCTGAACTCCTTCCTGTAGCTGGTCGTGCAGAGCGCACATTTATCTTAGTCATTTTGGTTGTAAACTTTGTAAGAATTTGTTAAGTTATATTGGAGTGTGCTTGTGAACGTCCCTCGGGTGGCTTTTGTCTTTCCCCTTCATGTCTTTTTCGCTCTACGTCTTAGGACCCTCTCTTGGCGCTGCACCACCGCTGCCTCGGTATGTGAGAGTCAGGGCTCCACAAGGCCGGGGGGTGTGTGAGGCCTCAAGAAGTAAGAGCCCCTCGAAGCGCGATGCTTGGGGCCCCCCTTTGACGTGCAAGCAGACCATGCAGCGTAGGAGAGAGAAAAGAGACTCGAGGGCGGCCGCGCGGGTTGCCAGCAGGAGGAGCGGTGGCGGCGCTGGCCGTCCGACGAGCGAGTCGTTCGGCGCGAGAAGGGCCGGCCATGGCTGCGTCGAGGTTGAAGATGCGCCTCAGCCCCCTACCTGGCGCGCCAAATGTCGGAGAACTGTCCCAGGAACTGGGTGTGTCTCGAGAAGGATCGAGTAAGGGGCTGAACACGGAATCAAACAACCCTCAACGTGCTCCGGTGACGGTGCTCGTCGGACTCGCTGCGGGACAGCACTGCAGAGATGAAACACTCGGTCTTACCCAGGTTCAGGGCCCTCTCGAAGAGGTAAAACCCCTACGTCCTGCTTTGGTGTATTGCACTGCTTGGAGAGTTCACAGTACAAGGAGAGCTTGTCGAGCTCGAGGTGGCTAACAATGGCTACTTGCTAGTCTTCAGATCTAGGGTTTTTGGGCTCAGGAATCTTGGAACCCTTTTCTTGAGCGTGCTCCCCCTCCTTTTATAGGCATCTCGGACCTCTTCCACCCAAACATTTGGGCGGGAAGGGTTACCACACGGCGACGAAGGAGGGGGCGCGGTGCACCATAAAGGTGAGGTCCACCAGAAAGGTGAAGGCCCTGGACGCGGTCCAGGGCAAGGACGGCGTCACCAAAGCTGGAAAAGGCCACCGTCCAACGGGCGGCGAGCTGGCGCTGCGGAGGCGGAACGGGTCCCACGGTGACGCTACCCTTGGAGCGTAGCTGCAGACGGTTCCCTTGTCACCGAAGAGGCAATACTCGTTGTCCGCTTTGCTTGGTGCTGCTTTGTTGGCTCCTTTATACATGGGAACGGCAACTGCGGCATCGTCGTCATCGCGCGCAAGCGCGCGCGTCACTCTGCACCTGGCGCAGAGCCCATGTGCGCTCTGCCGCGGAGGCAGGGATGGCTTCGTGAGGAAGGAGCCTCGGCGAGGCGAAAAACCTCGCCGAGCCCTCCGGCTTGGTCCTTAGCAGAATTGCGGGCGGCGTCGGAGACGCCTTGTCGAGTTGCGATCCCTCGCCAAGGGAGAGAATCCTCGGCGAGGAGAAAAGACCCCCCGCGAGGAGGATATCCTCGCGAAGCTCGCCAGGCTTGGAGAGCCTGGTCCTTAGCGAAAATCGTCCAAAGAATCTTGTGGGCCCTGGCAGGCCGGCCCGTGGTACCCTGGTTTCCATTGTGCCGACAATGATATGCCTCCTATTTATGATGATTACAATGATGGTTATGATAGTTTTACTCTCACTATTACTAATGAGAAGGATTTAACTTATGTGGAGAGTAATAATATTTTTATGCAGGTGGATCATGATAAGAGTGTGCTTTATGTGATAGTTATATTGTGGAGTTTGTTCATGATGCTACTGAAAGTTATTATGAGAGAGGGAAATGTGGCCTTAGATATCTAAATAATATTAAGTTTCCTCTCTTTATGTTGAAAGTTTTGAAGTTGCAATGCTAATTACTATGTGCTTCATTGATTTATTTTCTTACAAGATTCCTATGCATAGGAAGTGGTTTAGACATAAATATGTTTGATATTTTCTTCTTGATGCTCTCTTATATGTTTCAACTCTTATTACTATGAGAGCATCNAGAAAGAAAGTAATACTACAGCTAGTAACGATCGTGAGAACTAATAAGGTCACATCCAACCGGATCGGGGTGTAAAGCAATAACGCCATGCAGCCAACCAGACCGGGATGTAAAACAATAACGCTATCCAGCGATGATTACCTGATTTTCAGCAGATGACGTTTGGGGCTTCGACCACGTGCGATTGTGAACAACGGACGTCGACCAGGACGCCGGAGGCGGAGGCGCGAGGCTGCGAACAAAGATGCGGGCGGCGCCACAGCGACGGCCATCAGCGGAGATGATCGATCGGGGCAAGCAGCGGCGGCGCAGTGGGGATGCGATCAGGGGAGTGTCAGGACCCGGTGGCCACTGACAGATAGAAGAGGAAGAAGGGGAAGCCGGTGCTCCAGATCGAATCTACACTAGGCTAGGAAACTGGAAAGGAAAGGGAAAGTAAATTTAGGGTTTGATAGCTTGATCCTCCCGACCACCCCACCTGCCCTTTATATCGAAAGGCAGGCTCAAGCTTAGTTGCACGATTACATTGATACGATTACAGCTGGGTTTAACTCTACTAAACATGATTACATAAGTAGCTTAACAACGATGACTGAGGGCCGTCCGATCATGGCGAAACGGTAGCGGTCCATCTGGGCCGCTCGGCTGTTGTCGCTGACGTACTGTAGCGCTTCTGGGACAGACGGGTCCTGACAGGGAGGAAGGGCACGGAATCGATGAGGCGCCGCCAAACAATCCCTATCGTGGCCGCGGAATCGATCGAAAATGATGGACGAGGCGCAGCCAATGAATCCCAATCGTGCTGCTCATGGATTCTATCCAGGCGCCGCCAATGAATCAGAATGGAGGGGTAAAGTGCAAATTGGTGCTAATCGGCGTAAATTTCTATTTTGGCACTCTCAAAAAGTTAATATTAACGTTAGTCCCAATCATGGATGGCCAGATCGGCTTGGTACTCCACCCCATGTTTTTGGAGTACAGGGGTATCGTAAAAGTTGCCTAACCATAATTCTAAATGCCAAAAAAAATCCGTAAGAAATATGCACATGTAGGGGCGAAGCTCCCCATAGGGCAAGATAGGGCGGCCGCCCTACCTTGATTTTTGGCAAAAAGTTACATATATGTAGACATTTTCATTTGTATATTCAAGTTTGTCTAATTTCTGCCTGTTCTGGAAAAAAATAAAGGAAAAACAGCCCAACTGGGCCAGGTCGGAGTGCTTCAGACGAAAATGGGCTTTGATGGGCCACGCGGCCGGAGGCTATTTGGACTCTGTCGTGGGGTTGTCACGGCTAGTCCTTCCTCCAGGAAGGTGAGTTCGGGGGCCATCGATGCTTGAAGTACGTAGGAGAGATTAATCTCGCCTAGGGACACGGATTTACCCAGGTTCGGCCCCTCTTGGTTAGAGGTAAAGACCTACTTCCTGCTTCTCTTTATTGCTCTGGATCTGATATCGATTACAGGGTTCCGGCTCCTCTCTGGGGATCCGGCGACTTGGTGTTTCTTTCTACTAGAATTGCTTACCGATCTAAGGTCCAGGACCCCGTTTATGAAGACTGTCGGGACCCCTGGACTTACACGTTACACCGAGTCACACTAGAACACGGAGTCCTACTCTACATCTTGGCCTTCCAAGTTAGGGCTCCGGGTTGTACTTGGACTCCTTGCTGACGAGTCCTTTCTTCATCATGGGCCTTGGTCGGCTTGTCTCCAGCCCAGCCCATGCGACTTGATACGTGACTCGGCTTTGGCCTTCTTGGACTTGGCGGGTCTACTTTCCGGGTCCATGGGTATACCTATAAAGTATCCCCCCATCAGACTCGCTCCTTCCGGTCGGTCGATGAACGACCTGTTCGTCCGCTCGGTTCCGCTAGACAATTCCCTTCGTGGTTGTTCCCAGCTCGCCTCGTTTCTCCCTGCGAGGCTGCGACGGGCAGCAGCAGCAGGCCAGCAGGCAGCATCAAGCAAGACAAATGATGTATCACAACTTTTGTAAAAGAAGGATCAAAATATTGTTCGGTATGCCATGGATAATATTGTATGCTTTTACTAACTTACTTTTTGCTATGTCTAGTTGTTTATCAAAAATTTCTAAACTCATTTCAGGCAATATCTTTGGTATTCTTGGAAGATGTCAAGTCATTTTACACCGAAAATGACATCGCAATCCCAAGTATGGATGATAAGCTAACAAAATGGAGGCAAAACAAGAAAAAGGGGGAAACACCAGGTTACCAATGATCATTTTTATCGCGTTGACACCTTCTATAATGCTATAGATTCTATTATCATTGAGTTTGATCATCGCTTTAATGAGGCATCTTCAGAGGTTCTTCAGAGCTTCTCTTGTCTTGATCCAAGAAACTCATTTGCTAGGTTCAACGTAAATAAGCTTGCTAGGCTTACAGAGATTTATCATGAGGATTTTTCTGATTAAGAGCATGAGCACATACGGGATACTCTTGATCTATTCATTATTCACATGAGAAGAATTGAAGATTTTAGAGTTTTCCTTGATATTGTAAGCCTAGCTAAAGAGATGGTTGAACTTGAAAGTCATATCATTTTTCCTACAGTTTACCGTCTTATTGAGTTGGAATTGTTTTTATCAGTGGCGAAGGCAACTTTTGAAAAGGGCATTCTCAGCTATGAAGATTATTAAGACCGAGTTGCACAATAAGATGTCCGATGATTGGCTTAATGATTTGATGGTGATCTACATCGAGCGAGAGATATTCAAGGGTCTTGATCTTGGTGATATTAGGAAAGATTTTCAGAGGGTAGAGCTTTGCCATTGCCTGGGACATCTAGACGTCATTAAATCTTCATTATTGGTACGTTTGTTGACTCTATTTTGATTTAAATATGTTGTTGCTACTATTGTACCAAATGATTATGCTTAATATCATATGAATTATCAATTTTCTATACAAATTTACTTTTGTTGTATCATTTTTTTCTTCCTTTTAGAGTTCGCACGACCTTAATTTTTTTTCGTCCTTCGCCACCGTGCACATGTACGTATCCATGTTCTACGTGCGTGTAGTGAGTTCTATAGAAGAAACGACTTGTTTTGTTGCCGGTGTACGAAAGACAAAAGAATGTCTTATGAATTCTTTAAGACCAAAATTTGTCTTTTTTGTGGGGGGCAAAATAAAAAGTTATTTTTTTGTAAAACTTTATGCCGCATGTATATTTTGCGGAGATGTATTTGTGAAATTTTGTTTCGGATTTTTTTAGACTATGCATTTATTTAAAAACGGGGCAGATGCCCGTGAGCTCAGATGGTGCATTCTCGAAACCCGTGGGCTTGTCCAGCTAGTTCGCACCTGCTCCGCACAGTTGCACACACACAAAAACACGAACCCGTCGTTGCCGGAAATCTAACTCCCTTGCGAGGACAAATGGTGTCCTAATCTCGATATTGACAAACGGTCACGACGAGCCATAAAACTAAGCCCCATCTGCGGCGCTGCGATTGGCTCCTCACTGACTGTCTGTCATGCACGCGCTTTACGACTTAGTAAACCGCCGGCAACATCATCTGTCATCCGCAATGCATTGCACCGATGCGTGCACCGCGCTCTCTACTTATAGCTCACGAACCGCAACACACAGTCACAACCAGTCCGAGATCAACACATTGCGATTCTGTGGCTCCAATTAGCAGGGGGAGCAAGCAATTCCTGTAAGCTGAAGCTACGATCGACACTCACACCTGATCAACCAACGATGGCATCGTCTGGCTCCGCCATGCTCCAGGTGCTACTACTGCTGGTGGTCGCCGCGGCACCGTGCGTCCTCTCGGACCCGCCGCCGCTCCAGGACTTCTGCGTGGCCGACCTCAACGCCACAACGGCGGTGGACGGGTTCCCGTGCAAGCCAGCGTCGACCGTCGTGGACGACGACTTCTTCTCCGCGGCAATGGTCCCCGCGCCCACCACCGACAACCCCTTCGGCGTCAACTCCACGCGCGCCACCGTGTCCGCCTTCCCCGGCCTCAACACCCTCGGCCTCTCCATCACGCGCACCGACCTCGCGCCGGGCGGGCTCAATCCGCCGCACTCGCACCCGCGCGCCTCCGAGCTGGTGCTGGTGCTCAGGGGCGAGGTCATGGTCGGTTTCACGTCGGCGACCAACCGGCTCTACTCCAAGGTGGTGAAGCAGAACGAGCTCTACGTCGTGCCCCGCGGCCTGCAGCACTACCAGCTCAACGTCGGCAAAGGGGACGCCGTGTTCATGGCCATGTTCGACGCCCAGTCGCCCGGCCTGGTGGTGCCGACGCTCGCGCTCTTCGCCACCAAGCCGGCCATGCCCATGGAGGTGCTCACCAAGACGTTCCTCATGGGCGAGGACGAGGTCACCGCCATCAAATCCAAATTCGCCGGCTTCTGACGCTGACTGAATGTTAAGTTGTGTGCTAGCGGTTCAGCCGCTGATGCTATCCACGGTAATAGGCCCTATTCGTTTTAAGCGTGGTTGTTGTTATCCCTGTATCCGACTCTTCCGACATTGTTTGTCCTGCAATCGTTGCTCATGTAAACTTCCAAATGCCTTTATTTCGAAGTATTTTTAAGATTTTGACATCGCCTCAGCTCTGCCGCCTCGCTGCAGTACATCAACTATCAATTCACCTTCTCGTTAAGAGGACTATTATCAACTCATCAGGCCAGGTGACAAATGCGTGCACATTACTGAAACAGAATTACAGAACAAACACTAAAATTCCAACTTTATTAGATCTGATCTGAAAAGAAAACATGGAAGGGAGGAGTCAGGAATGCCTGACTCATTGTGAGTTTGGCTAGGTCCTGACAAGGTACAACCTCCACAGGGTAAACACTAAATTAGGAACTAAAGTGGCAACAGATCCGACTCGTAGAAATTAAACTAGTACCGAACTTAGAAAGAAAGATACATCAGGTGCTTAATTTCATGACAATTAGCACGACTAGTAAGGAGCAGCCCTGGTCCCAGGCTTGTGAGTGCTGGTGTCCTTAGCCGCGGGGACGTGCGTGGTGCTGCCGTTGGTGCCGCCGCCCATTCCGATCGTGTTCACCACCGCGTCCTTGGCGCCCACCACCGCGCCCTTCACCGTCTCCCCTGCCTTCAAATACACAACAAAGCAATCTTTAGAGCGTCTGTCACAAGATCCACACATTACTACTGTACGAGCAAGAAAGGAGTGGTGGAGTACCTGCACGAGGAGGCTGCCGGTCTTGTCCTTCCCGGCCACGGCGGTGTCCATGGCGTACTGCGCCGCGGCGCCGGCCTTCTGCTTGGCGACCTCGGTGGTCTGCGCGATGTAGCCCCCGGTCTGCTCCGCGCCGGAGCGCGCGGTGTCCATTGTGTACTGCGCGGCCCCCGCCGCCCTCTGCTTGGCCGCCTCGGCGGTCTGCCCGATGTAGCTCCCGGTCTGCTGCGCGGTCCCGGCCGCCGCGTCCTTGGCCTCGTAGCCCTTCTCCTTGGTCGCCTCCGTGGCGCCGCGGCCCTTGTCCATGGCGCGGCCCGTGGCGTCCGACGCCGCGTCCTTGGCCTCGTACGCCTTCTCCTTGGTCGCCTCCGCGGCGTCGCCGCCCCTGTTCATGGCGCGGCTGGCGACGTCCGACGCCGTGTCCTTGGCCTGGTACGCCTTCTCCTGCGCCGTGCCGACCACGTACCCCGTCTTCTCCTGCAATGCACGCACCCAAACCGGTGTAAATTACCTGAAGATTTGACATGTCGATGGACAAGGTGGGAGTGTGCAGGAAACTGACCTCGGCGCGGGCCTTGGCCTCACCGGCGCGGTAGCTAGCCTGATCCTGACGAGAAGCCATTGATTCTTCGCAAGCTAAAGTGGCTAGGCTCGAATCGAAAAGAACAGAAACTGGATAGAACTAGGGGAAGTGTGCTACAAACAAAAGCTGGATAGGATTCGAAGAGTGTACGATGTAGGCAATGCTGAGCTCTTTGCTGTGTGGGTGATGAGCTGCTTCGTCGCCGGGTGTCTTTATAGCCGATTGAGACGTGAGAGGCGCCCGGGCACGTGTCGCGACGGGGCCTGTACATGGGCGCCACGTCGGGTGGACACGCGTTGTGATGGGAGGGAGACACCAGGTGTCCACGCTTTTCCCGGGCTCAAACTGGAGCAGCAAGGAGAAAAATAATGGAGGAAAGTTGGAGGGGAGGAGGACGCGGCTGATGGGCTCGTGCATCGAGGCATGAATCATGATGGGCTCGACTCGACGACATATCTTACGCGGCCGGAGGGACGAATCTTCCCTTTTCGCGAAAGTTTAACGAGAAATGAACTGGTTTTAAAATTTTAACCGCATCTGTCCCTTTTCAGTAACGCCAAACATTCTAGTATTTAACTGAGCTCTGAAACGTCAGCGTCAATGGCGTTTATAATCCGGTCTACGGTCTTCCCGCTTCGTTGACACAGCTGACGTGACAGATCGGTAACGCCGGCGGCCCTGGCGGTTCTGCGTAAAGTTAAACGCCAGAACCCTGACGTTTCTAGATCCAAAGATCCAAAGTTGCGAAGTGTTAAGTCGCACGGGGTCACTTTTCCACTTCATTCACCTTCTTTCCGAGCTGGTTCCTCTCTCTCACAGTTTTCCCCCATTCTACCCTCTCATAAATCCCTCCAAATCGGAGGGATTTCTTCATGGAATCTGAGTCCTTTGCATCCTTTGAGGTAATCTCTATGATCTCTCATGATTTGGTTGGCTCAAAGTGTGTGACTTTTTAGCATTATTCACTCTTGTCCAAACCCTAGATTTCGAGAGTATGAGTTATATGTAGCATTTTGAGATATGTTTAGGGTTGTGGTTTGTTTGTATATGAAATGATCATTTCATTCATTACATTTATTGTCATTGTTTTTAGATGTCAAGAATTGTTAATGTCCATTATGTGAGTAAGGAAGAATTTTTTCGTAACAATGCCGAGTATGTAGACAATGAGGAGAAGGTGATGGTCTTTCGCACTAGTCCTACCTATTTCGAGGTTGTGGCAAGAGTGAAGGAAGTTTTAAAATGGACCGATCCAAGGGACAACGTTGAACTAGAGGGAAGATATTTTGTTGGGTCAGGCCATCATACTCAAAAAAAGAAAATACCTATCATGTGCGAGTTGGATTGGGGGGCATACAAGGAGGTTGTGGCGGCATCCCAAGACAAGTCTCTTGAATTATTTGCTACCAAGGTCGTAGGTGATCTGTCGCATATTGACTTGAACCGGTGTGCCTCCCCACATGATGCAATGACTCCCACTCGGAATGTACCAGCTGATGATGAGATCGAGATGAATGATATAAGTGAACCTCCTTTGAGCCAACAAATTGAATTGGATATGAATGATAGTGACCAAGGGATGAACAAGAAGAGTATGTCAATGCGGAACATGGTTTTGAGTTTGGCACGGCGGATGAAGATAGGGAGGACGAAGACATCGATGACGATGATTCCGAGCAGGAGGATGAGTATCATAATACTTATATTGGTGACATCGAGGCACATGTCGCACAAGATGATATGGATCGAGACATGTTTTATCGGCGTTGCTATGCCTCCGACTCGGATGACGAGGGTCCGGAAGAATTGGATGAAGATGGTTTCACGGCGAGAGAAGCCCAAGCTTTTGTAAAAGTTGTAGGTCGGGATCACCGAATACCATTTTTCCATGATCTCACGCTTGCAGATAATGCCATAGTTGATGGTGGGAAGACTAAAGAACTTGAAGCGACGCCAAGCACAACCCAAGATGATGATGACAATAAGTCTCGTATACAAAAAGGTTTGAAGTTTCCAGGTTTGCTAGAATTGCAGATGTGGCTGAGGGAGTATGCCGTGAAGCGCCATAGGCCATTCATTGTTGAGCACTCAGACGAGAAAAAACGTTACACCGTGGTTTGTGATCAACCAAAATGTTCATGGGTTGTTCATGCAAGACCGATGCGTGACGGGCGATGGCACATAACAAGTTGCCAAGCCCATCACATGTGCAAGAAGAGTGGTCGAAATCCATCCACAAAGCACCGCCAGCTCACCTCCTCTTTCATCGCATACAAATTCATTAACAGCATAAAGAATGAACCAATCATAAAACCAAAGCTTTTGATGGATCTTGTAAAGGATTTCTTCGGGTACACCATCAAGTATGGGAAGGCATGGAAGGCCAAGCAAGCCGCATTTGAGATGTTGTATGGTGGATGGCAGAAGCATACAACCGCCTCCCGAGGTTATTGGTAGGGATGGCCTACAGAAACCCGGGTATGTATCATTTGGTCGAGCACATTGATGGAGTGTTCCGTCGTGCCTTCTGGACTTTTGACCAATGCATCAAGGCATTCCAGCATTGTAGACCGGTTGTATCCATAGATGGCACATTCCTCACTGGCAAATACAAGGGCTCAATGTTGATTGCAATGGCTCACGACTCGGGTGACCGGGTGTTGCCTGTGGCTTTTGCTTTGGTGTCAGCGGAGAACAATGACAACTGGGAATGGTTCATGCATATTTTGAGGACTAGGGTGTTCTCTTGTAGTAGGGAGGTATGCATCATATCGGATCGGCATCAAGGCATACTCAACGCCATGGAGATTGAGATTGCAGGGCATGCACGGCTACACCACCGATGGTGCATGAGGCATTTTGTCGCAAACTTTTATAGGGCTTGTAAGAACAAACAACTGTCTGATGATCTAACAGATGTCTGTGTGGCATTCACCGCCCGGTCGTTCACGAGACGGTTCGATAAACTCCGTGATGCGGTGAACGCGGGAGGTAAAGAGTTTTTGGACAGGAATTTTGGAGAGAAGCACAAGTGGGCACGTGCTTACGACCACGGCGGTAGGAGATATGGAGACATGACGAGCAATATGGCGGAATGTTTTAACAATGTCATCAAAGGTGTTCGTGCTTTACCGGTTACGGCTATAGCGGAATATACCTTCCATAAGCTCAACGCCTATTTTCAAAAGCATTCCATTGAGACTGACAAATTGATAGATCAAGGAAAAATGTATCCCCCAAAAGTCGAAGAGTGGATGGAGTTACAAAATAGCAAGTCAGAGAGACAATTTGGGGTGTGCTTTGACAACAACGAATGGATTTACCAAGTCAACGAGCCAGGAGGGACAACACAAGATGGTGTGCAGTATGGAGCTCGGTCATTCAAAGTGCAGCTTAAGACACGTGAGTGCTCATGCATGAGGCCTACGTTGTATCACTTACCTTGCTCGCACCTGATAATGGCAGCGAACATAAGGGCGGTGGATCTTTGCAACGATGATACGGTCAGGCTGAATGAGTTCTCATTGCAAACGGTAGCATCGACATGGGCGGCAAGATTCGAGCCCTATTTGGACCAATCACAATGGCCGGAGTATCGTGGCCCTGCTATTAGGCCGGATCCGGATCTCATGGTTGATACAAAGGGTAGGAGAAGGACGAAGCGGTTTAGAAATGACATGGACGCACTTGGTGGGTACACCACCCGCATGGGTCAATGGGGCAGCGGGCATTTCATGGAGCCTCGTGGTACCAACCAATGTGGTCAATGCAATGAACCAAGTCACAACAATAGGACTTGCTCTCAGCGAAAGAAAAAACCGAAGGGTGACAATCCAAGTACAAGCGAAAGAGGTGGAAGGAGCGGTAGTGGGAGTGGTAGAGGTGGTGGTGAAAGAGGTGGTGGTGAAAGAGGTGGTGAAGGTGGTGGTGAAAGAGGTGGTGGAAGCGGGAGTGGTAGAGGTGGTGGTGAAAGAGGTGGTGGAAGCGGGAGTGGTAGAGGTGGTGGTGAAAGAGGTGGTGGAAGCGGGAGTGGTAGAGGTGGTGGAAGCGTGAGTGGTAGAGGCGGTGGCAGCGGGAGTGTTACAGGTCATGCACGTGGTTTTCGTTTCTTGCTTGGAGTTCATGGAGGTGGTAGAAGGGGGGGGGGGGTCGTAATTCGGCACATTTCGACAAGTTCTCGACATACACGACTTTTGCTAACTTTTGTATTGGACATAATGGTAAACACTAGTTGCTAACAAAGTTTTTATTTGCATTCATTCATTAATTTTGCTAACTTTTGTTATTTCTTGTAGAGATGGCTTCCTCCGAGCCTAGCGATAGGCCGCCTTGTGCCGATCAAGACTGGAGACCACGAAAGGCGAACCATAGCAACTTGGACAAGGAAGATAAGGACAAAGGAGTCAAAACTCCTACTTGTTGGTGCAATGATCCTTGTATTGTCAAAGTGTGCACGGAGAATTCCACCACTAGAGGAAGAAGGTTCTTCATGTGTCCCAACTACAACCGTTCTCCTGAGCGACCCCGAAACGCGTATGATCGTCCACCGGTATGTTATTCACTCAATGTCATTCAAAATTTGCATTTCATTACATATGACTAAGCGGTGCTTGTTTCTTTGCAGTCTCCCCCTCCTCTTTGTTCGTACTACACTTGGATAGATCTCGAGCAGCCGGAATCTACCTTGGCCCTTATGGAAATTGAGCATAGGCAGATTAGGGCTAGGTGGCTCGAGATGGAGCGTGAAGAGAAGATGGCAGAAGAGCGCAAACGCCGTGAAGAGATTCAACGCAAGAGGGAGGAGGAGAGGAAGCATCGTGCTAAGGAGGCTCGTGAGGCGGAGAGGGCAAGGAAGCGAGAGAGGGCGGAGATCGCACGGGCTGAAGACCTCCAGTGTGATAAGAAGGGAAAATGGCCCCGTGTCCTGGACATATAGTCGCTCATGTGGTCGGTAACTTGTCCCCGTTGTCGTGAACCTTATTTATGTATGTCGGAAACTTGTCGTGAACCTTATTTATGTATGTCGGAAACTTGTCATGAACCTTATTTATGTATGTCGAAAACTTGTCGTGAACCTTATTTATGTATAGTCGCTCATGTGGTCGACTGGGATTTCTGGGTGATCTCGATCCTCTCGACAGGAAATTCTGGGAGCTGTCGATCCTTTCTTACAAACGCCAAAGTGTTTGGCGTTTCCAAAACGTTTACAAACGCCCACACGCCACGGAATTGGCCTAGACAGAAACTTTTCGATGAATTCTGGTGTTGTCGATCCCAAGTCCCGAAACGCCAGCGTGTTTGGCGTTTCAAGTACTTCTCGAAACGCCGAAACGCCGCCATATTGGCCCAGACAGAAACTTTTCGATGAATTCTGGTGTTGTCTGAGTACTTCTCGAAACGCCAGCGTATTTGGTGTTTCAAGTACTTCTCGAAACGCCGAAACGCCGCCATATTGGCCCAGACAGAAACATTTCTGGGTGATCTCGAGCCTAAGTCTAGAAACGCCAAAGTCTTTGGCGTCTCATTAATTCATCAAAACGCCAAATATGCTGGCGTTTCAGCCTGTGCATAGGCAGAAATGTAATTGAACCTGCGTATCAAGTGAACAATGCATAAACTTGTTGTAAACACAACAGAAATTTCATAACACGCGACATATGAGTGCAGGACATACATACGCGAAGTACATGATCCATACATAGGTTCTCGCAACACAAAATATGTTCGCAACAGAAGAAAATAGAACTTGTCAATCTACTTCTTCCTACCCCTCTTGCTAGTCTCTGCCTTGCGCGCCGGTGCCTTACGACGAGGAGGAGCATCAGGACTAAGCAGGTCGTATCCCTTCGGTGGTCTCCTCTTCCTCGGCTGAGTTAGTTGAGTAGGTTGAGTAGGTTGAGGTGCATCATGTGATATATCCATCTCTTCTTGCTCTTCGTCATGCTCTTCTTCTTCGTCATGCTCTTCTTCATTGTCGTCCACCTCCTCCTCATTGTCTTCATCTTCTTCCTCCTCATTGTCATCCTCTACTTCCTCCTCATTGTCATCCTCTTCTTCATCCTCCCTGTCGTCCTCCTCTTCCTCTTCGTCCTGCTCTTCTTCATCCCCTTCTTGCTCCTCGTCTTGGTCCTCATTAGCCCGACTAGAGGAAGCATTTGCTGTCGCTGAGCTCGAACGGTACGAGCCTATTGTTCTGGTGCTGCCAGAACGGTGGCATGAGAGCAATGCCGATAGCTGGCGGCACCGTTTCATTAACCTCTGCGAACATACCCAAATATGAGAAGACAAACCGGTACATAAGAAGGCAAACCAGATATAGAAAGCCATATACCTTCATGGTTGCCCTCAGCACGGTCTCGGACTCCTCGGAACCAGGTTCATGTTGGAGAGCATATCCGGCTTCGTTAACGCTTCGGCTCAGCTCCATACCCTGGAAGAATGGAAATATTGGCAACCATATTTGATAAGACTGACGTTGACCTTAATGCATTAACGTACCACTCGGTCAAAAACAGGTGCATAGTCTCTATGAGTTCCCGCGTTCTCTCTAACAGCTACATTGAACTCATTATCGCCATCCTCAGTCCCTAACTCCAGGCAATCCTGCGTGGTCCAGGCAGGCTTCAACTTAAGTCGATACTGTCGTCCAAGCCAGTGAAGGTGCTTCATGTAAAGAGTCTCACTCTCCATTGTCCCATCCCTCTCGACAAGACTCTCCCTTTTGTTCCATAAGGCAATCCATTCTCAATGTTTAGTGTCCCATTCCTTCTCTTTCCGACACCTTTGCCGATCCATCCTGCAATGAATAAATTAGACAGTTGTACAATGTCGCTGACATAAAATGTATTAAAGTCATTCACACACCTATGCAGTTGAACACTAGTGCTTTGCGCGGCCGGTGGGGTGCGCTGCCTTCTTCCGAACTGTTTAGCGACCCGGTGAGGGAGGTGCCACTCGACAGCGTAGAAGCATATGAGTGGAACCCTACTCCGCCAAAGGTGCTCATCACGTAGACACATGCTGTTTAGAGGAAATGGCCTATGAGGAGCATACGACCTCCAATTAACCTACAACACGGATAACAAACCAAGATTTACAAACGATGTCGGTAAGTGTATGGTAAAATGATACAAAATGAACCAAGACTTACCTGCTCATGCGTTAATGTGTCAAGCTCGTTGGTGTAGGCCTTGTATCGTCCCTTCGACTTGCCTGTGTAGGCCTCCACTCTGTCCCAAGTGTATGCAACTGTGGGAAACCGTTCAGTATCATCATCATCAGGCCAAACCCATTGATTGGGTTGGAGTTTTTCCGGACGTCCAGTAGGTATGCGCTCCCACATCCAAATTGAAAAAGCCCACGTACAACCTCCCATTGACGCGCCACCTTTCATCCTACGACATGCATGGTCCAACTGCAATATCACAAATTCAAGTCAAATTTCGTATTCAGTTGTAAAATTCATAGAACAAGTATCAATGCAAAATAAGTAGTTACCTGCCGGTATAGAAAGGCTAGACCTGCCGACCCCCAACTGTACTTGGCATCAAAGTCACCTAACACGTCCAAATACATCCAAGAGGCAGTGTCCCCCGACCCGTCTGGAAATACAACCATAGTCAACAAATGCCACAGATAGGCCCGAGCATACTGCTCTATCTCCTCCGGCTCGGCATTCTCCGGACATTGCATGTATCTCTGTCGTATCCAAGCATACGGGACACCAGCTGGCCTAGTATCCTTAACCCCTTCTGCAGGCGGGTCAGGACAATCACCGATGAGCCCCTCAACCCGCTCACGCCAGCCGTCGCTATCCACCCTCCCAGTAACAGCGGTACCATCGATCGGAAGCACGGTGATCATGGCGAAGTCCTCGAGAGTGATCGTCATTTCCCCACATGGGAGGTGGAAACGGTGTGTCTCCGGCCTCCAACGGTCCACAAGGGCGGTGAGCGCCGTGTGGTTCATCGTCGGCGGGGTGCGCCTAAACTGGCACACAAAGCCTAAAAGACCCGCTCTCTCAAAATACTCCTCGTACCGCACATCGTACGACATGAAGGATGCATCGTGACCACGAAAGCGCATAGGACCTAGAACCTGCAAACGATAAGCAAGTTGCACCAATACCTTATTACCAACCAGAAAAATAGGACCTAGAACCTGTAAATGAAGTGAATAATTCTTAGTTTGTACCTCCCGTTCTCGATTGACCGTGCACGATGTTCACGGTCGTACTCCTGCTCAAGCCCGGGATAGAAAGGAGCCATCCTATATGTTCAAGACGGGGACATCATCAAATAATCTGTATAGTCAACCCTAATCATAAAATAACCATGAATCTACCACTATGATCATGAATCTAGAACACCAACCGTAAATCCATTGGGCATGAACTACCCTAATCAAACTACACTACGGGGTCTCTAATGAGATGAACTACCGAACTAGGGTTCGAACTTTGCACCAAAAAACGTAGAGATCAACGGCAAAAATAGACATAGTTGAAACATATTACCTTAGGAAGAGAAGGGGAGACGAAATTAGGCTCAAATCTTCGTTACACCGACGGGGGAGGGAGGAGAACGTGGTCCGCCGCCGCCGTCGCCGCCGTCTCTTTGCTTATCGGGATAGGGAAGAGGGAATGAGAAGGGGATAAGCTGGGCTGGCTCACGGGCCCGTAACTTAACTGATCTAGAAACGCCAGGGGTTCTGGCGTTTAACTTCACGCAGAACCGCCAGGGTCGCCGGCGTTACCGATCTGCCACGTCAGCTGGGTCAATGTGGTGGGGCGACCGTGGACGGGATTAGAAACGTCGTTGACGCTGGCGTTTCTGCTCTAGCTTAAACGCCGTAATGTTTGGCGTTGCAAAAAAAGGGTTAGATGCGGTTAAAGTTTCGAAAACGGTTCATTTTTTGTTAAACTTTCGCGAAACGGATTTGCTAAATCTCAGTCGCCTGAGATTTAGTTAAATCTCAGTCACGTCTATCAGCGTTGGATTTGTGCACCAAGATTCGTGCGTATCTTTTTTTCCTGGCATGTCGCTGTTATGTTTTGTTCGTTGTTTCCTGATATTAGCGGCTGCGCCCGCCGAGCGAGTCCACGATGCGCTGCTTGTTTTTGTTGGGCTTTTTTGTTCTGTGTGCGCTACCCTCGTGGGCTGAGTAAGATTCCTTTTAGTTTTCGAATTATTTTTTCCCCTTTTTTCCCTTTCACCACGGGTGTTCATTTCTGGCGACGACACCTGCCATTTGAAACAGTGGTGAGGAGATAGCGAAGGGTGAGTCGAGAGGGGGAAGCTGCGGCGACGGCAATTGGCCGGCGGCGGAGCATTGCTGTGGTGTGTACCTCGTCGCCGCGGCTTCCCTCAACCTCTCTCCCGCGGCAGATCCTATCAGGTAAATCCAATTTCTCTCCCATGCCAGATCCTTGATCCTTCCCCCGTCGTGATTAAATCCCCAACAGTTGATTATATGAGCAAGTTGTAGGGGATGTGTTTGTAGTTGTTGACGTTTTTGTTTCGAATTTCTCTTCGATGTCCGCGGGGAGGCGAGGTGTTCGTGCACAAATCTAGTGAGATTCATGGTCCTTTGTATTCCTCATGTGAAATTAGATTATGGCGTGGACAGATGATGGGGCGCCTTTGTATTTCTCTCCCGAAAACTATCAAATCGTAGTGTAACCATGAATGCCATTTTGTTGTTGTGCAGCATATGATTGATTTGTGCGGTGGTGAGAGGTAGCGTGTGATTGAGCAGTATAGATTGCAGATTTGGCAGCATATTTGTTGTTTTTTGCTTTGTTGACGTTTTTGTTTCGAATTTCTCTTCGATGTCCGCGGGGAGGCGAGGTGTTCGTGCACAAATCTAGTGAGATTCATGGTCCTTTGTATTCCTCATGTGAAATTAGATTATGGCGTGGACAGATGATGGGGCGCCTTTGTATTTCTCTCCCGAAAACTATCAAATCGTAGTGTAACCATGAATCAGTTCAAGTTTCTGTGTCGCTGGCCATTTTGTTGTTGTGCAGCATATGATTGATTTGTGCGGTGGTGAGAGGTAGTGTGTGATTGAGCAGTATAGATTGCAGATTTGGCAGCATATTTGTTGTTTTTTGCTTTCTAGATTTTGTCTACATGGGATCGATGGTTCGTTTTACTGAAGGTGTTGTTCAGTACCATGATCGCTAGTACCATGTGAAGCACGCCCGAGTGTGTTGTTGTTTTGTCGGGCGCAACTAGGAACCTAGTTTCATGTCGGGGGCGCAACTAGGAATCTAGTTTCATGTCGGGAGCAACTAGGTTCCTAGTTTCATGTCGGGTGCAAGCAGGAACCTAGTTTCATGTCGGGCGCAACTAGAACCGCTAGTTTTCATGTTGGGCGCAACTAGGAACCCAGTTTTCATGTCGGGGCGCAATTAGGGTTGTAGTTGCACGTCATGCGCAACTAGGACCCTAGTTTCATGTCGGGCGCAACTAGGAACCTAGTTTCATGTCGGGGGCGCAGCTAGAAGCCTAGTTTCATACCGGGCGCAACTAGGTTCGTAGTTTCATGTCGGGTGCAACTAGGAACCTAATTTCATGCCGGGCGCAACTAGAACCGCTAGTTTCATGTTGGGCGCAACTAGAACCGCTAGTGTTGGGCGCAACTAGAACCGCTAGTTTCATGTTGGGCGCAACTAGGAACCTAGTTTTCATGTCGGGGTGCAACTAGAACCCTAGTTTCATACCGGGCGCAACTAGGTTCCTAGTTTCATGTCGGGTGCAACTAGGAACCTAGTTTCATGTCGGGCGCAACTAGAACCGCTAGTTTCATGTTGGGCGCAACTAGGAACCTAGTTTTCATGTCGGGGTGCAATTAGGGTTGTAGTTGGACGTCATACGCAACTACGACCCTAGTTTCATGTCGGGCGCAACTAGGAACCTAGTTTCATGTCGGGGGCGCAACTAGAACCCTAGTTTCATACCGGGCGCAACTAGGAACCTAATTTCATGCCGGGCGCAACTAGAACCGCTAGTTTCATGTTGGGCGCAACTAGGAACCTAGTTTTCATGTCGGGGTGCAACTAGAACCCTAGTTTCATACCGGGCGCAACTAGGTTCCTAGTTTCATGTCGGGTGCAACTAGGAACCTAGTTTCATGTCGGGCACAACTAGAACCGCTAGTTTCATGTTGGGCGCAACTAGGAACCTAGTTTTCATGTCGGGGTGCAATTAGGGTTGTAGTTGGACGTCATACGCAACTACGACCCTAGTTTCATGTCGGGCGCAACTAGGAACCTAGTTTCATGTCGGGGGCGCAACTAGAACCCTAGTTTCATACCGGGCGCAACTAGGACCCTAGTTTCATGTCGGGGGCGCAACTAGGAACCTAGTTTCATGTCGGGCGCAACTAGAACCGCTAGTTTCATGTTGGGCGCAACTAGGACCCTAGTTTCATGTCGGGCGCAACTAGAACCGCTAGTTTCATGTCGGGGGCTGGCTAATTATTCCATGTGGTGTGCTACTAGGACCGTTGCATGTCGTGCACAACTAAGACCCTAGTTTCATGTGGTGTGCAACTAGGACCGTACTTGCATGGTTGCAACTACAAACATAGTTTCATCTCAGGCGGAACCAGGGGTCCTAGTTGTGCATGGTACCATAGGTTTCAACTATGCCTGTTTGTTACATGTGGGTTGCAACCAAGCCTAGGTTTGCATGTTATGTGGAACTGGGGCTTATCTTTTTTTGTTAGAACTCATGGCTTACGTTTGGAGTCCAGCAGTACGAAGTTACATAATCAGTCAACTTGGCGTTGTACCCGGTCATATGTGAATGATGTGTTTTTGGTGTCCGCTACATATTGTTCCTCGCCTGTTGGTATATTCAGAACTATGCACACAGTTCAGACTGTCATGAAAAGTCCGGTGTGTTATTCAAGGTTAGCTAACTGAAACAATTTTGTGTGTCATTTGTTTCTGGCCATCATCAGACATCATATTTTCTTTTTTTTTTCAAGTACTTCTCTATAAGTTTTGATGCTTATCTATTTTCTGTATGTACTGCAAGAGCAAAGAAAATCACCAATAGTTGGTCGGAGATTATTCGCGGAAGATACTGATTTTCCAAGTGAGGAATACAACCAGAGTATAAGCCCCAACAAGAATATTATTCAGAACTATCAGGTACACATAATCCTGTTTACCATGTGCAACTTTTACTGATTTTTGTTTCAGTTGCGCCTAAGTGTTTTGTGTGTGCAAGTACCCACAAGTTGCACATGTGAGTAACTTTTATGTGCAACTGAAGTGTTGTTCACTCCCAGTCGCACATTACTTATCCGTATGTATAACTGGGAACACGTGTTGCACATTTGTATGTGCAACTGAGCTTTGATTTTGTTTTCTCGGTTGCATATTAGGCATCCCTATGTGCAACTGAGCTTCTTCTTGGTTTCCCAGTTGTATATTAGGCATCCGTACATGGAACTTAGTTTTTTTGGTTTCCTAGTTGCATATTAGGCATCCCTATGTGCAACCGAGATTTTTGGTTTACCTGTTGCATATTAGCATCCCTACGTGTAACTGAGATTCGAATTGCATTATTGGAGCATTTTTCAGCTCCCAGTTGCATACTAGGGAGTCATATGTGTAACTGGATAGCTTTTGATCCCCCAGTTGAATATTAGGGAGTCCTATGTGCAGCTGGATAGCTTGTTGAGCCCCTAGTTGCATATTAGGGAGTCCTATGTGCAACTGAATAGCTTTTGAGCTCCCAGTTGCATATATGTTAGTAATTGAGTTGCACATGTCTGCGACTCATGTGCAGCTGGTATATGTTTTCTGTTAATTACCAGCGGGATGCTCTAGGTTGATGTACTTCGTACAGTTGTATATATGCGAGTAAATTGTGTAATTTTGTGAATTGCACATGTATGCGACTTGTGTGGAACTGGTACATGCTCTAGGTTGATTAACAACAAGATGCTCTAGGTTCATTTGCTTTTTTCAGTTGCACATGCACGAGCAAAATGTGTAATTCTTAGAGTTGCACATATCTGCGACTTGTGTGCAACTGACGATTTTTTGTTTCCTAGTTGCATATTAAGGCATCCCTATGTGCAACTGATTTTTTTGGTTTTCCAAAGTTGCATTATTGGAGCAGTTTATCAGCTCCCAGTTGCATACTAGGGAGTCATATCTGCAACTGGATAGATTTTTCATCTCCCCAGTTGCATATTAGGGAGTCCTATGCGCAACTGAATAGCTTTTTGAGCTCCCAGTTTGCATATAGGTTAGTAATTGAGTTGCACATGTTTGCGACTCGTGTGCAACTAGTAATGCTCTAGAATGATTATCAGTAGGATGCTCTAGGTTCATTTTCTTTTTTCAGTTGCATATATGCGAGCAAAATGTGTAATTTTTAGAGTTGCACATGTCTGCGACTTGTGTGCAACTGAAGATTTTTTGTTTCCTAGTTGCAAATTAGAAATTCCTATGTGCAACTGATTTTTTTGGTTTTCCAGTTGCATTATTGGAGCAGTTTTTCAGCTCCCAGATGCATACTAGGGACTCATATGTGCAACTGGATAGCTTTTGATCTCCCCAGTTGCATATTAAGGAGTCATATGTGCAACTGAATAGCTTTTGAGCTCCCAGTTGTATATATGTTAGTAATTGAGTTGCACATGTTTGAGACTTGTGCGCAACTGGTATATGCTCTAGAATGATTATCAGCAGGATGATCTAGGTTCATTTGCTTTTTTTGGTTGCATATATATGAGTAAAATGTGTAATTTTTAGAGTTGCACATGTCTGCAACTTGTGTGCAACTGAAGATTTTTTCACATATTTCTCTGTCAAATGTGTAACTGAATTTTTTTTAGATCTGGTTTTCTCTTTCGTAGCTGCCAAGAAAGCTTCCAGATTTCTCAAAGCTGGGTTTTTTATGTCTTTTTAATATATTTTTGTGTGCAGTCCTGATGCAAACGACAAAAGAGAAGCCCAGAAAAAAAGGCAACAAACAAGGGACAAGGTCCATCAACGAAAAAGCCCACTAAGAAGGGACAAGAGAAGCCACAAACAACCAGCAGAACAGGGAACAGAAACCAGACAAAGTGGGAGGGTGCCGGGCCGCAAAAAGATGACATCAGCTCGTCGACTGAGATTTAACTAAATCTCAGTCGACTGAGCGTTAGTCACGCCCTTCGCGAAAAGGTCAGATTCGTCGCTCCGGCCATCTTACGCGGCTGCGGGTTAGCCACATCGAGCCCTTTTCCCTCGGTGGGATCGAGCATGCCGACTAGGCATGTGTCGGTGCTCGCCCTGGGGCATGGAGGGTTGTGTCGAAGTGTACACCAACGAAGAAAAAAATAATGTTTTCGTACCTGACAAGTAACAGTGTTTTAAAATTTTAATTTCAGACATAACACGTATCAACGTAAACTGGACAAGTGCTGTTTGGCGCTCCCAAGCTGCTTAGCAAACTATCCTACTTTATTAATTGACCAGTGCAATATGGAAACACACTGACAGCAAAGATCTCTGATCATGTAAAAAAAAGATACTCGGCAAAATTAAATGTTACTCAAACGCATTGGAAATTGGTCAAAAAAAAAAAAGGAAGTCGATGTCCCCAACATCATATTTTCATATTGATGCTCCTCAAATACTCTTATGAGAAAACTGCAAGCGGCGGCCCCGGCAAAAAGGACAAGCTCAAACCGCAGTTTCGACGGTGCGGTATGAACTGGTCAAACCATTGCATCTGACCTCGCCAGGGGCAAAAGGCGTCAAAAACTTCGATGGGAGTGGCGATGGATCGGTAGCCGGCGTCGCTGGAACAAGGGGTGGTGAAGGCGGTGACGAAATGGAGTAGCAACAACAGTGAGTCGGTGGCGAGAGTAAAGAAGTCGAGGTCGGCAAAAAGGTGGGATGGAGAAGGGAAAAGATTGGGTGGCTGCCAGGCGGGGCCTCGCTATTGAGTACCAAAATGGCGAGTGTGTCTACACGTATGAGGACACCCTAAGGCCTTGTTTACTTCCAATGTATTTTAGGGGATCGGATGGGATTATCCCGAATCCCGAAAAATCCCAAGTAGGCCATTTACTTCTCCGGGTTTGGATAGGATAATCTCCAAATATCCCCACAAATCTCCTCATTTTTACATAGATTAAAAACTCTACCTCATATTAGTGTATTTTTTAGAAGAGTATTTGAGAGGATGGTAGAGGAATGGGTGAACATCAAATCCCGTCTCATTCCCAAAATTTTTAGGGGTGAAAATACGAGAGAAGTAAACAAGGTATAAGCTAATTCCAAGAATTGGGGACAGTGGGACAGGATAGGAGGGGGAGAGGGTGGGGAGGCCCGCTGAGGCATGATTTTCTGTCTGGACTCCACCTAACGGATGGGGAGTAGCAGCATGCACCATTTTCCCCTGCATTCACATATCCGCTCTCTTGTGACTTTGCGAGCTCATAGGTGAAAGAGGCCCACCAGCTTCGTTCGAGGAGGCCATCTCCGACACCACCCAACTTACTAACGAGATAGGAGCCCAACACGATGTGCTCGAAGTACAATTATCCAGGTGTAGTTCTGAATATTTCAGGATATGGTGGGTCCTCTAAAAAGAAAAGCAAAACCTTCGTTGCATAGCTTTCTCCAGCACTACCAGTCGGGATCTAATTCTGGTGTAGTTCCGCTATGACAAGTTAGCTGTAGTACAAATGTAAATTTATCCACACAATATCTAAGACACCGATAAAATGGACTGATATATCTTGTTTAGCGAATCTGGGCATTTCCGTCCTCTGCCAGCATTGAAGCGACAAAGGAAGAAAGAACAGGCCGCCTTCACTTCAAACTAAATAAACCTGGAGGGCTGGCTGCAAAAATTCCAGAGATATGAAGATGGAAAGCACCATGAATTTTGGAAGGTGTCCCAAATTCCTCCCCGACTGTGTAATGTATACAACAAAACTAGCCCCAGCCCCCGACCTGTCCTCCCTGATCCTGCCAAATGTAAATGTTGAGTTAAAACTTGGAAGCATGTGTGGTGTCTTAGTGATGTAGCTTTGCTCAACTTCACCATGAAAATGAAAAGAATGTCCAAAAGAAGAGAACCACAAAGACAACATTAATTGGGCCATACTGAGCTCCTGGTATTTCGCTATCAGAATTATAGGACATACTGTAAGTGAAGCGCTGACCAGCAAAAACTATGACCCGACTTTTTGCAGCCTCTGCTACATAAACTACAAACTTGCACTCCAAAATGAATGCTAGAAAAAAATGTTTGCATCTAAAAGTTGTTTCCATCACAACCCCAGAACAATGTTTTGCTTTGACACCAATTTTTGCATACATAGTCTGAGATTCTTGATTAATGGGTGTTACACATTGGAAAGTCACTTATCAAGGAAAAATGGCTTCAAATATCAGAAATGCATCTCTATAGAAAAAGGATGTTGAACAAACTGACAAGAAATAAAGCTGCATCATAGCTCTAAAATGTTGACATGTAGAAAGGATGCTTCTGGCTTGAAGGACCAACTAACCACTGATAGTGCTTCTCACTGTTCTCATCTATCTAAGGCCTAATGCATATTCAAGAATGATTTCTCTTCCTCATCTAGTGCAACATAGGCATATGCCATATTGGATGCTTTTTCTTCGACTCAGCCTCTCTGCATTGCACTTTGCACGGGCAAGGCTTGACTCGTATAATTCTTCCCCAGACCCCACCTGGTGTGGGAGCTTCTAGCACTGGGTCTGTACTTTTTTTTAAGAAAAATGTGAATGCATTTTCTCTATCAACGTCTCCTACTACTATGTTTCCGAATTTCTTACTTCCTGACTATAAGCTTGTGCTAAGGTACAATAATCTCAGTCAATGCATTTATAGCTCAAAATGGACATGTGCTGACTGCTAACTCATCTAGTGCAATCGTAATGTAACCCTTGCATGACCACACGTGCACTCTTGTGCGATGTTGACATTTTCAACCAAGTCATCGCATAGCTTCTTTACGTTATAGTCATATTGCTCAAGAATGATGTGTATGGGGTGTCACACATTAAGGTAGCAAGAAGTGGGATTGCCAGTTTCTATAAACCCTGCTACACTCTGGACTGTAAACAAGTAGTGGCTAGTCTATGGTAGGATAAAAAAAAGCAGTGACTCTGAAATTTCTCTCCTGTTGCATGCATTTGGCTCTAACAGGTCACAATACTGCAAACCAACAAACAGATGGTCAACTTCACAGAGGTGCTCGCTGCCTAGGATGACATAATGAGCGGCCAACAACACACCTGCATCTTGGTCGTGATCCTTTGAATTTGCAAAGGTAGTAGTACAGTGGATACGTGGGTGGTTAGGTCACGGAACCAACCATAAACAGAATGGGCGTACGGGCACATGTAGCGGAAGGATAGCGTAGATACATAGCAAGATAAATCAACAGAATATGTATGCGCATATGCCAATCGTATGAACAGCGCTTGAGGGAAGATCTCAAACGGGATCCCCACAAGACAACGGACCAGTTGTTTTTTCTTTTGACCGATGGATCTGCCAGTTTTTTTTTTTTCGAAATGGGGTACCTAGCCTCTGCATCGATGGATGTGCTAGTGGGAGTACTGTCGCGCTTGCACTTGCAGCTCCGTCCATTTAGATTGTATTAGATTGTATTTTTCTCACTCCACTCCCCTCTAGCACACTGTCACAGCTTGACAGCTGTAAGTGTGCACTCACTCCACTTACTGTTGCCTGCCCCATTTGCTCAGCACTTACCATTTGATATAGTGGGCGCACTGTACCAATTTTCAGTTATCTGATACAATTTAATTTCTCAAATTGGAATTTTACTACTATGTTAGTATTGTAAATATTAAAGGCTTTATCATGCAGCAAATAGAAACCGTGATAACATGCAGATATGGCGCTGTTTTCTTATTATGCCATCTGCTCTTTCTTGAGCATGTAATTAACTCTTCTTTTCTATCAATGCATCGAAATGCAAAGCTTTTTGAGTTTTCAAGATTTTTTATTTATTATGCCATTGGTATTCTATAGAAAACTCCATGCTCGTAAAATAATTAGGGCATAATCTAACCTTGACAAAAGTAGCCTGGCTGATCAAGAGGAAGCCTACAAACAAAAAATTAAGCCTAATTGGTGATATCTAAAGTTCAAAGCTATAAGGTGACATTTCATCTATTATGATACACATAACAGTGTAAAATCATGGTTAACACAAAAATGCTTTAAAAGAAGAATGCACTGCAATTACTTTGATTTTAGTTGCTGGAAATCAAATGTAACTTTTAAAGTAGCTTCAGCCAAATGCAGTTGACCTTGCGTTGTGGTATATAAAGTTTCATCATAATCCTGTTGAACAATCATTACTGATAGACCATATCTAAAGTTGCAACTTTTTTTCTCTTTCCTATAGGATGACCCAGCATTCATGTATAAAAGGGGCAGAGAACAACAGCTTCTTGCCAACAATTCTCCAAAGGGAATAACACTCTATTAGCAGTTAGCGCATATCAACATGTCTAAACCCACTTTTGTACTCGGCGTCATCCTTCTAATTGTGCTCTCTAACGCATCCGCAGGTATGGTGTCTACCATTTGTTCTTCCAAATATTTTACTCGGTCATTAAATATATATACTTAAACAAGTTATTTTGTCATGCAGGCCAAACTATTGTGGGAGAATTTGATAATGGTGTTACTCCAAAGTTGATAAAGGTCTGCCTATGTTAATCTGAAAGTTTTTGTATAGCCATCCAGAGCAATGTTTAGTTGTTTTGTATATCATATATGCAAGTGCTAGCTAACACTTTCTAGCTCTTGATTTTTCCTCTGACGGTCAGACACTTTTGTTAGATTACTTATGCTTCTAGTTGAGATACATGGATAACTTATGCTTTAAATCAACACAATACCTGATAACAAGATTTATAAATTTTATGTTCATTCAATGCTAAATTCAAAACAATAATGTTCTTTATGCTCGAAATGCAGGGGCACAACAGAAAGATTCTCACGGAGATTCAGGATTATGATTATGGAGGCGCAAACTCTAGGCATGATCCACGCAGAAGGCCTGGGGTTGGGGGCAGGAATGGCTAGATAGATAAGCTTCTCTGCGCATATCCCTACATGAAATGGGGTCCTGTGAGGGACCAGACACTCTCTGTAGCAAGTCTATATGATTTTCCAATCCCCTGTTGTATGCTTTATATCTCCAAATGATCAGAGAGCCGGATATATATGCTCTTATCGTCTAAATAGTATAGTCGCGTGAAGTTGATAATGGTTCATTTTAAAGAACACTAGGTGCATTACTAAATGCACACGTGAGGCTGAGGATTATCTATGATACCATTTTGTGCGGTGATAATTATTACTTGTGATCTCACTCTGTTATGTTAACATTTTTTACTAGAAGAAGATTCTTCGACCCTCTGACATGCTTGTGTGCAAGCACTCATGACATATACAACTGAGAATAATAGTTCAAGTAGGGAGCAAGCAGCAAATAAAGAACTAACTGGAGAGTAAGTTATGACATATACGTACTAGAGAGCTGTGATTCTATTCAGTGTCCTTCTTCCTTTATGAAATAAGGCCCAGGCTTGATAGGATAAGGATAAAGGTAACCCTCTGGCCGAGAAAATCCAGCTTCGTTCATGCGGTCACTGATCACATGGAGTATAGGTTTTTTCAATCCGTACTCATGCCTGTGCTTCTCAAGATAGGCGTTAGCTTCTTCTGCCACCTCCATTGTGAACGCGAATCTATTCTCTTGAGCCATCATCAGCTGGTTGATGTCCAGGCACACGAGCTTCCCATTCTCCCTTACTTTCCTCACTTTCTCTTCTAAGAAAGGGATACGATCCAACTGGTAACGCAACATGTCATCCTCTTTGGTCTGCAAAGAAAAGGAAATTATTAAACATGCTATCATAATGGTGCTAGTAAATACATCGAAATATGGAAAGAATGTACAAATTCTACAGCATGGCAACAACGCCCACTGTTTCCATTTCAATGGTCTTTTTTCTTATTGTCTGTGTAAACAACAAATGTGTGATATACAACTGCTTGATTTCCTTTTCAATGGTATTTTTTCTTATTGTCTATGTAAACAACAGTGTGATATACAACTGCTTGATTTCCTTTTCAATGGTCTTTTTTCTTATTGTCTGTGTAAACAACAAATGTGTGATATACAACTGCTTGATTTCCTGCATGACTGTTCAGAAATGGCCAAGCTGCACTGAACATGTGGCACAGTTTACCCAAAAGGAAAAGAATGCAGCTACTTCCTACTTATTTTATTTGACAACTTGCCCGTCCTTCCATTATACGCCGCCCAAATTCCAACTGAAACAACCACATAGAGATAAGGAGACGGCATTATTCGGCTGTTCCGCATACCAATTTCCGGCGGCGCCACACTCGCCGCCCACCGCTGACTCGCCCGTCCCCGCCTCCGTTCCCGCTCCCGGGCTCGCTGCTCTGCTTTTTCTACGACATAATTGAAACAGCGTAATAAAAATTGAGTGAGTGCGCGAAGAGGAGAAGGGGGGAACATAAGTAAGCACACGGAGCGGGATTCCACCTGAGCCCTCATGGAGATGGTGATACCGCTGCGGCTGTTCCTCCAGCTTGCTTGAGGGGTGGATACGGGGCCGGCGGCGAGGTGTCCGTGGTGATGGCGGGCGGCGAAGGAAGCGGCCACTGCCATGGCCATTTCTTTGGACCGGTGGGGTTTTGAGAAGCCGCTCCCTACCTCATCCGGTTCTCGAGCCGTTTTGGGCACGAGCCGCGCTACAGAGGACCAACGCGAGACGGCTCCTATATATGGCCTTTCAGTAAAGGCCCAACTGGACTGGATGGCTCAACTATGACGGTGGGTCGAAAGCTGGACAAGAAAATGGGCTTTCACATCTCTCAGAAAAAATGGGCTTTCACGGTAAAAACAGAACGGGCCAAGCGACCATCTCTAATTACTATACATCCGATCCGATAATAAGTGTCGTAGTTTTAAACCTACAACACTTATTTTGAATTGGAGTGAGTATTAACAATCCACCTAGCGGAGCCCGACTGTAAGTACATTATACATCATGAGTGACAATGTTGAAAGGCAATTATAACTACCGTAAAGTGAGCAAGTTGAGCAAACTAATGAAATCGGTGAATAAGAAGAGTTGGATATTCTAGCAATTCTACAAGTATTCCTTGTACCTGTCCAATATTGTACTTGTCCATTATTTGAGTCTTATTTCACATTCGCGACATATCATTCTACAAAATGTGCTAATAGTGAGTCTTATTTCACATTCACGACATATCATTCCACAAAATCCAAACATTGTAATGGATCCAAGTAACCAAGCTAGCATGATGGTTTATAGGATGGGACAGGAGGTAGTATAATTTATCTATGAATCGTGTCCATATTTATGCTGAATTAAGTATTTAGGAGATTTCCCCCCTATTTTTCTAGAATTCTACAAAAAAAGTCATTTTCCTCTTATTTTCCTGAATTGTTAAGAATTTTAGGAGATGTTTCCCTTATTTTTAATCATATTATTAACTAAAATGTGTGCTCATTTTTACTGATTTTTTGTTCATCGTAATATTTACTGAATTATAGCTGCTTTTATTAATTATGTGCATGAGAGAGCACATGTCTCCCTAGATATAAGACAAGCACCTTTGATAGAAGAGAGTAGCTTTGTTGCCGCTGCTAGGGGATCGATTCCAATTGCAAGGGTTACAACTGCAATTGCCAGAGAAAGTTTAAGGGGAAGAGGTTGTGCTAGAGGCAGAGGAAAAGGAGACGCTTCAGGATCTAAAACCAGATAAAGAGGAGAAGATCCACGATCTACAACCAAAGGCAGAGGACAAGCAGGAGCTCAAGGATCTACAATTATACATCCAACAGAAGAGGAAAAGGAAAAAAAATAGAGGCCAAAGCAAACCCACACCTACTTATTTTCCAGCTAGTGGTAGAGCAAAGAGGAGTGCATAAAACACGGGAAGAGGCTCCGCTCATTATTTATTGTTTGGAGATGATCAACGACTAAAAAGTCTGTTTGCATGCCTCGTCTGAATGAATAAGTGCAAGAGCAAGAAGCATAAGGAGAAAATAATGCAAATCACACAAAATGTACTACCATATAATGTATGTTAGCTTAGTTCAACATGAAGTTGTAAACTTCATCTGTACTTTTGTGTCAAGTTTGAGTGCATCACTGAACTTAGTGTGAAGTACCAACTTTCGTTAACTGAATATTATGTTGGCACTTCTGGAACGGAAGGATCTTTTGTTGTAAGAAAAGTATGTTGTGAACCTTTCAATGTCTCAAGTTTGCAAATTTCTGAATTTTGTATTTTTTTTTTCAATTATCAGGAGAAATATGCACATATCTCACACTTTTTCCTGAGAAGTAGCAACATATACTCACACAATTATCAGCGCAAATGTTCAATTTCTCGCACTTTTTCGCATATTTTTACTTTCTCAATGCCAAGCACAATTACACAATAAGAAACCACTACAATCAAAATAAAATTCATACTTGCACAATCTTTATTCCATTAAAACAAGCTATTCTTTATCTGATACAAACACACCATCAATGATAACAAATCACACAAATCCTCTAATAAGCAGTGCACACATCGCATATAAAATGCAACACAATGCTACCAAAATCATGAATCCAACTTATCTTTTATCCCTAACTCTCAATTATGCAACCTGATTTTTTTACCCTAGTCTCTCTTCGTCTTCATTTTTAATATAACCCCCTTCAGATCTTCAACTTCCTTCTTTAGATTCAATTATTCTTTTGCAAACTCTCTATCAGTTTTCTTGTACATCTACACTTGTTCTTCCCAACAAAGTTACATTCCACACAATCCTCCAACGACTACATCTTATTCTCATCAGCATTACACTGTTTCAGAAAATGTACAGCATGCATAAAAAATTCAGTTCAACCGCTCAAATGCAGGAAATTTGTTCAAATCATGCAAATTACAGCAACAGTTGCTCAATCCGTTACCTTTTTCACTCGAATGTGGCTCCCATGAGGTCACATGCGGCCAATCCTCATCGGCGACCATGGTGTCGTCGCCGACAGAAGCGCTGACAACACCCATTGGACTCGACCTTGCACCTCGCTGCCGCATAGACCCCATGCCAACGTCCCTTGCCGCCGCAGTCAATCATCTCGATCGTCGGGTTTATGCATGTACGTCGAGTGTTATTATCTCAACAACATACAGAATAAAAACTCTTTTGCCAACCGCCACGTGGATTATGGATACTGCAAAAATGCGTGGCATATACACACACAGTTCACACACACACAGTTCACACACACACACAGTTCACCACGTCAGAGATGTCTAAAATTAGAAACAGGCAATCGGATGCCTCGATCATTCTTGCTTCTTTTGTCTGTCTAAAAATATTGGAACGCCATGTACGTCCGCGCATTCAGAGCCTCTGGTCGGTTCCTATGCAGATACAGATCGAAGAGATCTGCTTTCGCACGAATATAGACGGGGGCAATTTTCTGTCGATCGTTTCATGTTAGTATGTTACTGTCATCCGCCAGGCACCGCCGACATCTTTGATTCTTAGTGGTTCTTATAACTGGACGTGCGGGTAATCATGTTGGCCTTCAGTGATCCGTCCGTACAAATATGCGTCACGTTCAAATTGATGCCTTTCATATATGGATGCATCATCACTAGTAGAGAACGGGGCAGCTTTTTTGTATTCCCGACTTATTGCATATTTAAAATTATGATTAATCTTGCAAAATATATGGTTAATTAATTACAAATCAGAAAATTACATATAGCATATCAAAATGTTCATAAAACAAATATCTATCTAATAAAAATATACTTTATTCGATTATAACCGGGACTAGAGCCCGTCTATTCGATTACATGGAGATCATAACCGGGAGTAGAGCCCGTCTATTCGATTATATGGAGATCTCATAACCGAGAATAGAGCCCGTCTATCCGGTGTAATTGTATTTTCCCTTTGGGTTTATGACATAGTCCATAAAAAATCCCGCAATTTCCTCTTGAAGTGCTACAAAGCGCTCCTTTGGTTGCAGTCTGCTCCGCAGTTCATCCAACTATAGAAGAAGGAGATCAATATGAATCATCATAACAAAAATTATGAATGACACTCAACACAATTGATGGTAATAAAATAAAATTGTGAATATATTTGTTCACGTACTTCTAAAAATTTCCTTGCATTCCGCTCACTGACCTCCTGGCGAATCCACTCGCAAACGAAGTATCCACACAAATGGCTCCCCTGTGGCTGCCTCTCACACTTTACGAGAATAGAATTTAATAAAATAATAATCAAGCATGATATAATGGTATTGAAATTAGAATTAAAGAGATGCGCGGACCTAGCTCGTACTACTTACCTTGACTTGATGAAAACTAAGCTCGTTTTTAAATTCACCATGTGTCCTCTTGATGAAACTTTTCCAAATTCTGCCCGACAAAAAAAATGAATAAATGAGTTATTAGTTACTTGATATCTCATGAAATGAACAAAAGAGACCGATACATTGTGTAATTATTGAAATTACCTTTGCAGCACATCTATAATGTTTTTGTACTTCGCTTCGTCTTTCGCCAATGAGTCGTAGATTTCAACTCTTGCAGCTTCAACTTCAATGATTAGCAGAATGTAATGGAAGCTGTGCACGTTTATATACATGAGTAACTCATCAATTACAGTTAACATCGAGTAAAAGCAAAAAATATTCATTACAAGACAATAACACTCTTACTTGAAGTTGTAAGGAAACACTATCTTCTTTTTGTAATGTTGCCTTTGTATGAACCTTAGCAAGTTGGCCTTCATTTCCTCGGGGAAGTCCACCAGCAATTTTCATTAGATCGTTTTGGGTCAACGAACCCAGTGTCGAATATTCCTTTTCGGTCACATTCATCACTCTTCATTCTGCATAATAGCGTAGTGATGAGCGTAATTACAGGCAATGAATGAGCTGAGCTAGAGACTTTATTATAGAAATAAATGAATTGAATCACTCACAGACAATAGGTACTGACGATACTCAAGTTGAGGGCTTCAAGCTTGTATAACATATAGAGTTCTTGAAAATAAATTTGTACCTGGTCTTCACCTATGTATTGCTCATTTGTAACTTTCACAAGGAGCATTATTCGCTCTTCCTTTGTGACTTGCAAGTACCACTCATGCAGTTTTCGCATTTGTGTTGGTAGAAGATTGATCTGATCAGGTGGCACCAGAGACTTCCTGTATTCCCATTTCCATGTGTTTTCGGGTAACGCGAGGATTGCTCCGCCTTCCTGTTGAGAAAGAGTAATACCAACTTCTGCAGCAAATTGCGCAGCTTGAATCATGGAAATGTCCGCCGCTGATGATCTATAATGGTAGCGTTGGGTTGTGCCCCAAGCGAAGGCGTGGATGTAGTAAGTAGCAGTTTTCCCTCGTTAACGAACTAAGGTTTATCGAACCAGTAGGACTTTAAAATCAACAACAAAGTGAATGTTGAAGATCTCTGGCACTTAATCTTCAACAGACGTGGACCTGCACACACTCAACCAATTACTTTGCCCCCAACGGCAGAAAGGTTGTCAATCTTTCCGGTCTCGTAGAAAACAGACCGGTTAATTGTATAGTGAAATAGATGGAAATATGGAAGTGGACCAGAGGAGTAATGATGATGAAAAGTGATGAATAAAGATTGCAATCAATGTAACAAGGTGGACCGGGGCCATGGGTTCACTAGTGGAGTCTCTCAAGTAAATAAAACACTCATATGATGGGTAACAAATTACAGCTAGGCAATTGACAAGATTATAACACAAACTTAATCTAGCTATGACATATAGAACATGATAATATTTATGTAGGCATCACGACAATGATCAAAGACCGTTGAGTCCAACTGCATCTTTGCCTAAAAAGTCCACCGTGGGATCGCTATCCAGCCTGTCACCCAACGGTATTAAGTTGCAAGCAACAAGTAAAGCGTATGAAGTAAGCAATACTAATATCAAAAGAGACACTAACACCGCTGTTTTACCCTTAGGAGCAACAACACACCCTCGTCCTTAGACGTTTCTGTCACTCGTGCCCAGGAACAAAAGGGGGCATGAACCCACTATCTAGCATAAATACTCCCTCTTGGAGATACACACAATCACTTGGCCAAAGTAACTACGCACATCGGAGAGCATGCAATAACATAAATCAACATATAAGAATCATGCACAATCTGATCATAACTTCATAATCCATCAGATCCCAGCAAACACATCAGATAGCATTACAATAATCGATCATCGATCTTGATCATGTTAGGTAGCTCACAAGATCATAATACATGAAGCACAAGGGAGAGAGACTACCATCTAGCTACTGCCATGGACCCATAGTCCAAGGTGGGACTACTCACAAATCTCCCCTCTGGCAGGGTGCCGGGATCAGCTTCAGAATCACCCCCGAACTAGGGTTTATGGTGGCGGCGCCTCGGGGTGACTTCTCTGGAAAATAATGGCTGCCTCGACGTTTTTGGGATTAATCTGATTTTATAGGCGTCGGAGGAGGCCGAAGGGACCCACCAGGAGCAGGGGCGGGTCATACCCGCCGCCCTAGGGCAGGTCGCGGCTGGGGTTCATCCCTGCCCTGTGTGTGGCCCCCAGGGCTACCCTCTGGACTGAAACTCCGTCTTGGCGAATAAAAAGTCCTTATAAATTTTCAGCGCATTCCGAGAATATTTACTGTGGTATGTTTCTGAAACGAAAAGACAGCAAAAATAGGAAACTAGCACTAGGCATCTTGTCAATAGGTTAGTCCGACAAAATGTATAAAAATGATGTAATAAGATAGTAGAAACATGTGACAACATCACAAAACTAGCATGGATCAATAAAAAATTATAGATACGTTTGACACGTATTAGCATCCCCAAGCTTAACTCCTACTCGTCCTCGAGTAGGTAAGTGATAACAAAATAATTTTTGATGAGACATGCAACCAACACAATCTTGATCAAGATAGTAATGTAAAGTATAGGACATGAATGAAGTGATACAAAACAATTGTCTATAGTTGATAGCAAGAAAGCAATGAATAACCAAGTTGAATCATTAAAGCAAAACCTTTCATAAATAGTACATTAAAGACATGAAAGCAATATGATCCACATATTTGACTAATTCTCAAAGGTAATGGTTCCACAACAAAAGTGTTTGAGAATCAACACAAAGGAAGATGTAAGTATTAGCAAAAAGCTTCAACTTCCAACAGCTTATCATATAGATAAAGTCAATATAAAGATTCATGTTTAATCTGACGATGCAATATGATCAATGATACCCAGGGTCAATGATGTATGTTTGCTTTGGTGGAGATAGAAGGAAAAGGAAAACTGACTCAACATTTAAAAGTAAAAGAAAGACCCTTCGCATAGGGAAGCAGGGATTAGTCATGTGCTAGAGCTTTTTTATTTTGAAAAACAGAGATAAAAAACAATTTTGAGAGATGCATAATTCCGTCAACGATTCCATAGCTCAGAAGCCCATTAGTCCCCTATGTCAAGCAAGGTCTTTAGAATTGTGAGAGAGGCTGGTTTTAGAGGAATGAGTACATTCCTATTTCTCCTTTGTTTCACCACTAACCAATGTTTGAGCTGATTTCTCAGATTTTCATTGTGCAGAGGAGAATGTTGAGTTATATTTATATTTTGCTTAAGCCGCTCTCGGGTTGATTCAAGTGAGGACGTAAACCATCAACACCGCATGAAATAGAGGGGGAAAAAGAAAAATAAAAGAAAAACCTTGCTCAACATAAGCTATAACGAACCCCCTCCTTACTTCCTCATGAGCTTGAAAACAGAGGCACCAAAACGAGAATATTTTGAAGGTTTTAAAGGTAGCACATGACAAATTTACTTGGAATGGTAGGAAATACCATGCATAGGTAGATATGGTGGACTCAGCTGGCAAGATAGTTTGGCTTTGGGATTTGGATGCACGAGTGGAAATCACACTCAGTACAGAGTTTTTTGGCTTAGCAAAAATGGTATTTGAAGCAAACATCCAACATTAACTGGTAACAGAGTAACATAAGACATCAGTCAATCATAACCATAAACACTCCACACTGTCTCCCTTGTTGACCAAATAGTTCTTTTGATGGAAAGATTAGCTTTATGAATTAACAACTACGAAACACCACACAGTTTCAAGCTTTTAACTGTATTTCTTTACTAATCAATTTTCACTCAAATAACCAGCAAGTTTAAGCATTCATCTTAATATCTCAAAACAATTGAGAAGCATCAAGTATCCACACAATGATCTACAAGACTATGCAGACTTTCATTTCATTCCAATATCGCATGGATAGCATTTTGCCACTTTGACAATTCAAGCAATTTATTAATAACAACTCTCCAACAAGTATAAGTGAAGAACAAGAGAGTTTAACATCAACAAGTAGCAGCTCTAAACAAGAAAAAAGCTAAAAGCTAAAAGCGAGAGCTTACTATCAAACAAACAGTAGCTAAGAATACTCAACAAGATATAAGAGAAGCAAAGGAGTATTCAAATGAAAAAGCGGAGCGTGCCTCTCTCCCACACAAATAAAGCTAGGATCCAACAAGGATATGACCAGCAAACAAACAAAACAAAACTGATAGCAAAAAAGACGCTCCAAGCATAGCACATAATATGTAAAGTGATAAAAACGTAGTTCAACGAAGACGACCTTATGATAATCGATGAAGAGGAGGGGATTCCTTGGGCATCCCTGTAGCGCCCCGACCCCAGAATTATACAGAGAGGCTATGTAACCCACAGGCTATGCTACACAATCGAATGGCATGGGGTTACCGCTCCCACGCAACACCTCGATCATGCCATAAACACTGGAATAGCTATCAATGTATAATAAAGAGATCAAGACTTGTGGATCAACTAGCACATCACAGACTCTACGACACAAAAGATCATATAGCAAGTCATATAGCGAGAAAGATACAAATTACACAACAGGGGTCACAGACCCATCAGTACAACAAGCGGAAGCCAAATATGTTGTCTAAACAACAAGATCCAAAATAGGGCCTAAGAGGCCTACAGATAAACATCCCAGCCAGCTTGTTCCACGACGTCCCAAGCTGCCACCTGGGAACCCCAGACTACTCGTCGATGTCAACGAAGAACCCACCTGACTGCTCGGTGTCGTCCTCCTCTGAAACAATTAAATATTCAACAAAGGCAGACTGAGTACGACGTACTCGCAAGTTTAGTAGGGCGATATAGGCCCAATGATGACATGGCTCTAAAGCTGTATAGTGGTTATTTTGCATAAAGCTAGTTTTCCTTTTTAAAAGACATAAATGACTCATGGCATCGACTACTCAGAATGTTTTTTTCGAAAATGGGATAAGATCACTACAAGAGAAATGACTTTTAGTGACAAAATGCCTCATGACAAAGTTTCAAACCGTCATTGATATAGCTTAATTAATGACAAATTACATATTTTGTCACAGATGTACAATAATTAATGACAGTTGCATATTTTGTCACGACAAACCGTCACGGATTAACCAGTCGGAATGGGTGATTTAATAGGTGACGAATTTTAGACCGTGGTTGTTTCAAACTGTCACTATATAGGTACAGGAATAGCTTAAAAATAATGGTATGTAGGTTTCGAACTCATGAACTCGACGAATAAACCAAGGGAGTTAGCCACCAATCCAACAAGCAATTTACGTACATGTATTATCGTAATTCTATTTTATATATGTAGCGTCGATGTGTAAGAAGCTGATGTGTGGATCTAGATCTATGTAACATAAATAAAATATAAAAATCTGTACGTTGCATGAGTTGAACCCAAGACTTCCACCATAAAGCCAACTCACCTATAGCCATTGCGCCAATCCGCAACTTGCGTACTAAATAATTGATTGTTTTTCCTTGGTCGGTCCTTGCATCACGACAAGTGCAACAAACAAAATTAAAATTAGCGTTAGGCTGGGGTTCGATCCGAACACCAGCATCATGTGGTGGGCAGGACGTTACCACCAGGTCAGCCGATATATTGTGCTTTGCGCACAACACAAAGCCTAGTACTACCTCTATCCTACTATTACATAGTTCTATGAAATTAGTCTATAAATTTGACCGCCGACTCCTTTTTGAGAAATTAAATAGAATCAGGTTATAAGAGAAAAAAAATAAAGTAGTTCTGTCTAAGAATTATGAAAAACTTTCACGGTGTTGGCCTTTTCATCCAAACTTATCATGATGGCCTGTCTCGAATAAACTCTAGACGACATATTCAAATATATTTCAAGAAAGTTTGTGAAAAATATGGTTTATCATTTTTCGTAGCAACTAGTACACAAAAAGTACACCATGCCAAAGTATTTTTTTTGAGGTTTTCTTCATTTTCTATAAGTTTTTCAAAAAATGGTCAAAATGGCCGGCATGGTTATTCATTGAAAGGGATCGAATTTTTCAAAACTATCGACGGTTGTAGGATGTAATCACTACTTGTGTACCTTAATATGATTGTTAGAAAAAGTTCAGAGCAAACTATCACATACTTGTAGTTCATATTTGAATTACTTTCGAAAAATCAACATAAAGTTATTTAAATGTGCAAATTAGGTAGAAAGCGAAACAATTTTTAATACTTGGGTATTATCCATCAAATATGGACTACTTTGTGTAAAAATTATATGGTTGCCATTTTGCATCATATTTTTTTGTACTTGCTTCACAAAAAAGACATTTTTACCACTTCGAAAACGGAAAAAGATATTTCTAAAGGTAATTTCAAAACTCAGTTTGGCACCATTGTTTCCATATCAAGATACACCTATGTTCCGAATATAAACACTTAATCACAAAGTATGCAAAGGGAATGGCTATATCTTGGTCGTTTGGCTTGAAACCTGTACATCTTTATAGATGATAAACCTTTTTGTGAAGGAGTTTTTATAAAGTTTGTCAAAAATATGGTTTATTATTTTTCATAGCAACTATTACACATAAAAGGACACAATGCCAAAGAAATTCGAATTTTTAGGTTTTCTTCATTTTCTTTGAGTCTTTTCAAAAAATGGTCAAAATGGTCGGCATGGTTATTCAGTGAAAAGGGTCGATTTTTTTCAAAACTATCGAAGATTCTATGATGTAACCACTACTTGTGTATCTTAAAATGATTTTTAGAAAACATTCAGAGCAAACTATTACACACTTGTAGTTCAAATTTGAATTACTTTCGGAAAATCGACATAAAGTCAATTAAATGTGCGAAATTAGGTAGAAAGGGAGAAAATTCTTAATACTGGGGTATTATCCATCAAATATGGACTACTTTGTCTGAAAATTTTATGAGTGCCATTTTGCATCATATTTTTTGTACTTGCTTCACAACAAAAGTCATTTTTGCCACATAGGAAATGGAAAATGATGTTTCTAAAAATAATTTCAAAACTAAGTTTGGCACCATCGTTTCCCATACCAAGATACACCTATGTGACAAATATGAACATTTTATCACAAACTATGCAAAGGGAATGGCCATACCTTGGTTATAGATTATCCATGTCGGGCATTTTGACCATTTTTTTAACCAAGAAATCTTACAAAATGAAATCACCAGAATTTGATACTAAGTTATAGAAACAAAAATATCTCGCGCTCCGACTTAGAAATTTGAGAAATTTCACACTCTGTCGTGTCTTCCCGCCTGGTACTTAGAAAATTTTCGTGTCCCAGACCTCCTCCCACTACTTATCTCTTCCCCGCATCGCTCCTTCTCTCTCATCTCGTAGATCCAGATCGAGACCACTACTCCGGCTTCTCACCCCGCCTCCCTCCTTTTCCTCCTATCTCTACATCTCTATCGGCGATGTCGCCGGCCACCTCTGCCCTCCGTCCCCCAGTCCTCTCCCGGGACCTCACCGCAGCACCACTATCCTCCCATCTTCTCTGCACCAGGTCGACGCGCCGCTGGCGGCTCCCCCCACCCCTTAATTCCTCATCCCTGCTCGACGCCTCCTCCCAACCGCCCCGATCCGATCGCGCCGCCGGTAACCTCAGCCAGCCCATCTCTTCCGTCCTCGCTCCAGTGCGCCCACTTGCACGTACGAGGCTCTGACAGGAGGCAAAGAAGAAATAGCGGATCCAATGGTGATGGCGATGACTGGTAGCTCTTGCCGGCCCGACTCCCTCCCCCACCCGTCCTCTGCCGATGACCCCCACCTTGGGCCATCCGTTCCCTCTCACTGCTGCCACCACTCTTAGATTCAGATCCATAAATTTGTCCCAAGAATCCTCCCCTCCCTCACTCCGTCCCTTCTCGCCATTGACGTATGCTGCCACAAGATGCACAACCTCGGGTACCAGATCGGTTGGTCTAGAAGGTGCCTCGTAGGAGCACATACGTTCTTCTTCTTGTGGGCGGCGATTGGTAGAGGACTCTCGCACCAGGTCAACTATGGGCGCGGTGGCTGCCTTCTACACGCATTGTCGAAGACGGAACCTCCTGCACCTGAACTGTGCGGCAAACAGGCTGCCTGGATGTAGTCGCTATGTTACTTCATTGCTTGCTGAGGGATTCGACCGCACAAGCAATAGCAGCTCGAGCTGCAAGGCTTCTGCACTCTATTATCTAATTTTTATTCACATATTCCTTGTTCATATATTAGGTCAGCTATCAGTATTTTTGTTTACACATGTTGCAATTCCCTGCGTCTCAGCTGGAGCATCTTGTTGGTGGGATCTCGTGTTGGACTGGAAAGGATGGCAAGGAGTTTCTGAGTTTCTTATACATCTTGTAGCTGAACCGCAGGAGATCTTTCAGGCAAGATACTCTTTGGAAAATTGTTCCTTTTAGATTTCATTTACTGCCAAACATTAGTAATCAGTTAAATTCAATCTCCTAGTACTAGTAGTGCTATCAGGTTTAATGTCCTGTCAAGTGACCTTACTCATGGATCATTCTTTGAATTATTAGATTTGATTGACAAGTGGATAAATACTGTAATGTCTGTCACATTTTATATCATTGTATGAATTAGCTTGTATAGCAGATTTAGCCTAATGCCATGTATCGCTTCAAGTACTGTCCTGGTTTTATTGCACTAGCATGTTAGTCGTTAATTATTTAACAGGTTTGAGACTAAAGCTTTTGGGGCTTTTTAATTATGTATTCTGCTTGTATGTATATTGCTTGTAGAGAAGAACATTGTTCTGGTACTGTAAACAGTGGCGGAGCCAGCTGATCGACAGAGCCTGGGCAATGAATTTCCTTTACTGGATTCTTGCCTCTACAGACTTTTGATTAACACCTCAAATCCCCATAGTGATTAAAGGAGAATCACCAGCTTAGCCCGGGCAGCTGCCCGGGCATGCCGGGCCCTAACTCCGCCACTGACTGTAAAAGGTAAATAATGTTGTACCAATTTCTAATTTTGTAACAATAAATTTTACACTTTCTCATGTGGAGGGATGCATCTGGTTTATGATTCTGCCTCTCTAGGTGAAGGACCTGCCTAATCCTTTATTGGGCTTTGTAGAATCTGGGAGCAATTTGGCAATGTCCTCTGCAGTAGCCATTCCCTGAATGGCTGTTCTCATGCATTGTGCTGAGCTTTACACAAGCTAATAAAGAGGATTACCTCAAATTTGGTGTTGATGATGAAAATGCAACATAGCCAGCCATCTTGTTGTTGTTGCTCCACCCAAACAGGGTTGTGATGATGATGAAAACACAACGTACATGTTAAAATAAGTTGATATATCCTTGTGTTATTTTCCTTGTTGGATCTGGTGTTCTTTTCCATGAACAGAAATATATTACTGTGTTATTTTCCTTAATTGGATCTTGTGTTCATTTGGTACATGACACTGCATGCTTCCTCACCTGCATATGTCTATGCATTCACACATGCCAATGACCTATAATTGATGATAAGTTGTCTTCACACTTATATTAGTTCGATAGGTAAAGCATGCTAGGTTCTAAACACGGAACTTTCCTGAATTATGATTCTTTGGCATATTTTGTACTTATATTAAATCTACTACGTTGTAATGATTACGATTAATTTAGCTGGACTTAATATAATTGTTACTCAAAATTCTTTATCTTTCATTTGGTTTTCTTTACAGAAGTTCAGAAGATTTTTCAAAGCATGGATGAAAAGCTGTAGTCAAATATCCATAGGAGCTGCGATATGGAAGCAGATGAACCCGTTGAAGACTAACCAGAAAGTTTATATATAGATAGATCTCAAATGGCTACAATTAGATTTATCCGTTCTTGTTTGTGTTTAAGTATTGATGTATATGCACGGTTTAGTTGCAAACCACGTCATTGTACTTTGTAATACAATTAATATTTCTGCTCATGAGAATATGGTTTGTTAGCATTTAATGCGTCCCACTTGCTAAAAAAATTGGGTCTCACTTGTGGGTCCTACCTTTTAGCATTAAGTGGGTCCCACTTATCAGATAAAATGTGGGTCCAACTTGTCAGCACTATGCTAGCCCACATGACATCATGTGATGTCACACCATCTGTACCCACTCATCGGCATCCATGTCACCACAGCTGGACCCACCTACAACATCCACGTCACCATAGCTGGACCCACATGTAAGAAGCCATGTCAGTGTTTGTTGACTAGTCGTACACTCAAATTCAATCTAATAGTGACAAATTTTCATACATACAGTGACAAATTTGGCTGTCACAGATTAACGATGATCATTGACAAAAAATTCTACCATCACAGATTCAATGTAATCAGAGACAAAAAATTTCATCTCGTCATCCCCATGAATCTATGACGGTCAATAAGTGACAAATCTAATGACGCCCCAATTTTGTCATCCACACCTAATCAGTGACGAAAATGGGGTATTAAGTGACAAAAGCATTTTGTCACTAAAAGTCATTTGCCTTGTAGTGGATAGTAAACTTTCTTCGGTTCACATTGAACCAATAATAGCCAATTCTCACCACTCATCTCCACCAAGGCACTCCCTCGAATCACCCTCGAGGAAATGAACCTTTTAACACACGTTGTGTTGCAACCTCTAGTTGCCAAATTTTAGTAATTATGTTCAGGTTCTCTATGATCTTATCGTCCATTCCCAAGTCGTCCATAACCGCGGACACGGCTTTTTGAAAAGATTTAACCCTGCGGGGGTGTACTAATTTACCCATTGGTACCGTCCGGCTTGCCTGATTAGCTCTCTTCCGGGGAAAGCTGGCAAGTGGGCGCGGTTAAACCTTTACCTCGCGTGAGACTATCTAAGGATCATCTGTGGCGACAGAACAAGTTTATCCAGCCTATTTCAGTCTCTGCCCCCATCGACACATCCTAAACACCACCACACCCTCTTCGCGCCATCCTCCACCTGCAACGCACACGCAAATGGAAAGCGCAAACTAGAGCAGCCTTGGATACGCCCGCACAAGTTATTCAGTTAGTAAGGAGCCCATACTCCCACCAATGGAAGCACGCTCGTCTTGGTTCAAGAGGTAAAGAACTCGCACCTAGGCGGCAAGAATGAGGCAACCCACCATCCCCCGATGGCAACTCATCCAAGCCTTTTAGTATTTTAAAAGTACCATAAGTAACCACCATGTCCGAACACTCTATCAACTTCGCAAATATGGAAATAATCACCGGACACTTAAGCATTGGACTAAGCATGGCTAAGCATAGCTAAGCATATATACAACAGTTATACATTATCTCAGGCCAACACATCAAACCTATGGTTCATAGGAGGGAAACATGTGATTGTTTAGGGGACATGCAATTCATAGGATACTCTAGCATTGACCAAAAGTTGACATAGAATCGAATGCAATGTTATGGTGGATAAAATATTTGTATAAAACAATAGGATGATATATGCCAAGAAGGTTAGGTTATCTCTTGCCTTGCTGACGGGGCGTGTAGTACGGATCGTCGGGGTAGGTAGGGGAACCCTCGACTCCTGAATCTATCGATACCCAATAATAACAGAAGAACAAATAAATAACACGAAGACAAGGTGCAATGCACAATCATGATGACATTTCAAGTTTATGCAATGATATCATCATATAATTTAGCTAACAATTTAAATGGAGTGCCAAATAATTAGTGCAAGTATTTGGAAGCAACCCCATATTTAATTTAGTGACCACATGGTTTATAAATTATTACATTACTAAAAAGTGGCTTAAATATGCATGAACATGACATGAATAGATAGGTATTATTCTTCTGATCATTTTGGTATCTCGTTTGTGATTTTCCAATTATCGATGAATAAATAGTGAATTAAATGATTATTTGAATTTAATTCTTTTAATCATTTAAAGAATCACACCAAAGTAAAAGTTGTTGTCATGATGTGATATTAGCATGATTAGATAGCATTTGTCATGCTGAGCACTTTGATATTTTATTCACAATTTTTGGGTAATTATTGAACAAGTTATGATTTTTCCTAATATTGTTATTATTTTTGCCATTTTAATAAATCTTAATAAACAGCAAGAATATAGTTTCAAAAGACCAGTACAATGATACTAACATGTAGGGTTTGTTTTTCTGAATAATTTGGTATATTGTTTGCTAAAGTTGAAACAATATTTAATTAGTTATCTTTTTTTTTTGTAAAACTGTTAGGCCGGCCTCCAGACCGGGCAGGCCGGCCCACAGGCCGGGCGAGCACCCGAGGCAGCCGGCCTTTTGGCCGGCCCAGACCGGAGCCCAGAATGGGCACCCACCCGAGGCTGCCGGCCTCCTGGCCGGCCGGGCCGGTCCCCAGGCCAGGCGCATACCCGAGCCTGCCGGCCTCTTGGCCGGCCCGGGCCGGTTCCCCGGCCGGGCACACGACGACGACGTCGGCCGGCGGCGACCGACGGCGATGCGACGAGAGGGAGAGGGGGGAGCGGGAGGATGCCCGGACGGACGCGGAGCTCATCAGGGAGGCGATGCCATGGACGGCGAGACCGGAGAGGGGCGGAGATGTCAGCGATTGCGCTCGGCGGGGCTCGGCCGGCGCGGACGAAGAGGAGGAAGGTGACGGCGAGCCCGAGCGTCCCGGCTCGATTCCTTGTGCGTGGAGGAAGAGGAGGTCACGGCGGAGATTTCTATGGTCGTCAATCTACTCGGGGTGGTCCTAGACGACGGCAACGTGCTCGACAGCCATGGCGGCCATGGTGGAGCTCGGGAGGAGAAACGGGAGAGAGAAGGAGAGGGAGCAGGTGGGGAATGGGTAGGGTAGCAGGTGGACCTCGTCCCTAGCAACCAGGGAGCAGGGCGGCATGGCGACAGTGGTGGTGCGGCGGGGACGCGCGGGAGCTCACTCGCTCGGTCGCTACAGCGATGAGCTACAGAGGAAGAGGATGGTGATTTTTGCGCTTAGCCCCTGGCTCCATTAAAAGTTATTGCAACTAGGTCCAGCAGCCTGTTAAGGATTTAATTTGAGCACTTAAACATTTTTATAAAATTCTGGAAAAATTCATGTAACCTCCCCTTGACAGGTAGACGCTCCACAAAAATTTGTGCTCCAAAATATATTGTTTTGATCAACATTTGTTCATAGTGTTTGATTATGGCAAATTTAATTTCCAAAAATTCATTGACTTGGGGTACTTAAACAATTCCATAATTTATGAAAATATTTATGGAGGCTCATAATATTATAAGGAAGCTCACCATAATTTTCTTTTGAATTTTAGAGAAGTTTAGCTTGGAGCCAAAATTCAAAATTTGTTTAAACCAATTTTGAATTCCAATTATTGACTTCTTTGCTTGTCAAGAATTTGCTTTTGACAAAAATGTATAACATGTAAACTTGGAACTTCCTGGACAATTTGGAAGTTCAAAAATATTTGGTTTTGCCAATTTGAGCAATGCAGTTGGATTGGAATTTTGGGAAGGGTTTTGCTTCCCTTTTAAATATTTCCAATTGTTGCTTTATTAAACTTAGCACTTTAGAATATATGCCATGATGCAATGAAATGAAAAAGTGAAAATTTTGGTTCAAATTCTAGGGTACCAAACTGGGGCTGTTACAAGCCCCAAGCTTAGACGCTTGATGGTTCTTGATATTCAGAGGGGGTGCCATGAGGGCATACCCAAGCTTGAGCTCTGATCCATCTTCAATTTCTTCATTATCCTCTCCTTTGGAACTTAAAAACTCCCTTCACACAAAACTTCTCATAAACTGATTAGAGGGTTAGTGCTCATAAATTAAAATGCACATGTGTTCAACTCAAGACAAATTGCAAACAACTTTATTGGGAATTAGATACTGTTTAATAATCCTCAATATGATACTCCACCTCTAGAGTATCACATTTGACGATAGTAAAATAGACGAATACAAAATAAAAGCAGAATCTGTCAAAAACTGATCAGTTTGTAAAGATCGAATTTTTCAAGGCATTTCTGTAGCTCAAATCAGAAAACTCTAAACTAACGAAAGATAGATAAAAGTATCAGGCTTGCCTTCTAAAAATATCAGAAAAAAATAAAATTCAGGGATTGTTCGAGATTTTCTGCAACAGGTGCATAGAATCTGTTTCTGGACAGCAAAACAATACCTCGCACTTTCAATGCATTAGAGGCTAAATTTGGCACAAAAAACCAAAACAAAAAGGTAAAATTAAGTTGCTACAGAGGCAACAACTCCATGACTCAAGAAAAGCAAAAACAAACTGAAAGTAAAAGTTGGGTTGTCTCCCAACAAGCGCTTTTCTTTAACGCCTTTTGGCTAGGCGCAATGCCAAATATCAATTTTTTTCAAAATCAAGGGCATCGTCCTTCTTATGAAGTTCATGGATTGTGAAACTTGAAGGAGGACTTTTAATAGACTCATTAACAGCAATACCTTGTGAATTAAAATTTTTAACCTTACCATACGGGGCGGCTCCCATCAAGCCCTTGAATACTTGATCCTCTTTAACCATTCTTACTTCTTCATTGCCTACAAAAAATGCATCAAATTTAGTATTATTCTTTGGCACAAAGATAAATTTCGGTCCCTTAACTATGGGAGTTACTTCCTTTTTAGGTTTAAGTGAAGAAAAGGTAGCTCCCAAGTTATCAAAAGTCTCTTCTAGTTTACCTATCCCTTCGGGATAATCTTTAGGGTAATGGAGCGTTTTAACCTTTTTAGTAGCATTCCTTATGTATCCATTAACCCTATTAAAGTTGTTATCAATCTTCTTATCCATATCATTTATCTTACTTATGCTTGGCATATTAATTTATATTGCTTCCAACTTTTTCATAATGTCTTCTAAGGTAATTTTCTTAGTATCATCAATAGGAGGATTTCCAAAAAAAAATTCTATAGCATTGAAAGCTTCCGAAGCACTAGAACCTAAGAAGTTTCCACCTGTTATAGTGTCCAGAACAAACTTATACCAACATGTGATACCAATATAAAAATTTCATAGAAGGATAGTAGCTACTTGTTTTTTAGTGGATCTACGATGAGCATCTTTAATTCTATACCAAGCATCTTTCAAACTTTCCCCACCTCTTTGTTTGAAGGTGAGGACTTCGGACTCGGGAGTTTCAACAGGAGGCGAAGAGCTAGACATAACGACAAAGCAAAATAAAAAGACAGAAATAAAGGCTACACTAATTTTTTAGGGTTTTAAAATTTTGCAACAAGAAAAATAAACAAAACGAGAAATAAAGCAAGCAAGACAAAAACAAAGTAAAGTGATTGAGAGTATGAGACTCCCTTGCTGTAGCTCCAAAGTCCTTGGCAACGGCACCTAAAAACTGCTTGATGATTGGTGATGGTAGCGTTGGGTTGTGCCCCAAGCGAAGGCGTGGATGTAGTAAGTAGCAGTTTTCCCTCGTTAACGAACCGAGGTTTATCAAACCAGTAGGACTTTGCAATCAACAACAAAGTGAATGTTGAAGATCTCTGGCGCTTAATCTTCAACAGATATGGACATGCACACACTCAACCAATTACTTTGCCCCCAACGGCGGAAATGTTGTCAATCTTTCAGGTCTTGCAGAAAACAGAGCGGTTAATTGTATAGTGAAATAGATGAAAATATGGAAGTGGACCAAAGGAGTAATGATGATGAAAAGTGATTAATAAAGGTCGTAATCAATGTAAAAATATGGACCGGGGGCCATGGGTTCACTAGTGGAGTCTCTCAAGTAAATAAAACACTCATATGATGGGTAAACAAATTACAGCTAGGCAATTGACAAGATTATAACACAAACTTGATCTAGCTATGACATAGAGAACATGATAATATTTATGTAGGCATCACGACAATGAACAAAGATCGTTGAGTCCAACTGCATCTTTGTCTAAAAAGTCCACCGTGGGATCGCTATCCAGCCTGTCACCCAACGGTATTAAGTTGCAAGCAACGGACATTTGCATTAAGTAAAGCGCATAAAGTAAGCAATACTAATATCAAAAGAGACATTAACATCGCTGTTTTACCCTTAGTAGCAACAGCACACCCTCGCCCTTAGACGTTTCTGTCACTCGTGCCCAGGAACAAAAGGGGGCATGAACCCACTATCTAGCATAAATACTCCCTCTTGGAGATACACACAATCACTTGGCCAAAGTAACTACGCACATCGGAGAGCATGCAAGAACATAAATCAACATATAAGAATCATGTAAAATCTGATCATAACTTCATAATCCATCAGATCCCAGCAAACACATCATATAGCATTACAATAATCGATCTTGATCATGTTAGGCAGCTCACAAGATCATAATACATGAAGCACAAGGGAGAGAGACTACCATCTAGCTACTACCATGGACCCGCAGTCCAAGGTGGGACTACTGATGCATGTAAAATGCATACATGAACTTTGCATTATATTACTTATATTTCAATCATATTTGCATCATATAAGGGTTATATCATTGTTTTATAATGATTTTGGGAAGATTTCACAGTTTTCCTATTTTTCTGGAATTAACCCTGCACTGGAAGAAAACCTATTTTCTATATTTTGATGTTTCAGGGACCCAAATGACGTCCAAATGACCTGAAAATTTACGAGCATCAGTTTTTGGAAGGAACAAAGCATAGGAGCGAAGGAAGCGAACAAATGGAGGCCCGAGGGCCAGAAGAGGGTGGCCCATGCGGCCAGATTCCTTGGCCGCGTGGACCCACCATCTGGGCCCTCGAGGCTCCGTTGCCGTCGATCTTTTCTCTAGAACCTCCGTCTTGACCTAAAACCAGCTATAAAAATAGTCTCCCAACGCCTTTCGGAGGGGAGGCTGCCGAAAACACAGAAACACCGAAACAGAGATCAGGAGCTGCAAGTTGGAGGGGGAAAGCTCCGGCAGAGCGCTGCCGGCATGGTCTCCATCTCCCCCAACGACATCTCCACCGTCTCCATGATGAAGAGGGAGTAGTCCACCCCTGGACTATGGGTTTGTGTAAGTAACTTATGTATCTCTCCTCTCTCTTGAGCTTCACTAATTAGCACTGCATGAGCTGCTGAACATGATTACGGTCATCTATGTAATTCCTTTGTGGTGGATCTCTTTATGAGTTAATATATGTTTGAGATTGCAATTGTTTTGTTTCAGTTATGAAAGTAGATGCATATTATGTACCCCGTTCTTGTATACTTGTTTTGATCAAGCATGTTTATGAGAGCGTGTGTGGGGGAATGATGCATGTAAAATGCATACATGAACTTTGCACTATAATACTTGTATTCCATTCATATTTGCATCATATAAGGGGTATATTACTGTTATTTAATGATTTTTGGTAATTAATAATGATTTCCCCTTTTTATGGAATTAATCCTGCGCGGGCAGAAAACCCCTATTTCTTCCTTATTTATTTCATGGCCTTAACGACGTCATAATGAGCTGCAAATTTACGGGGATCATTATTTTGGAAGGAGGAAGACCTAGGAGCGAAAGAAGCAAGCGAACGGAGGCCGGAGGGGCAAAAGAGGGTGCCCCACGCGGCCAGGTACAGGGGCCGCGTGGGCCCACCTCTTTTGGCCCTCGTGGCCCCGTTTGCGATGATCCTTCTTCCTGAAGCTTCCTTGTGACCTAAAAACGCCTATATAAAGAGCCCCCTGACGTTTTTCGGAGAGAGAGCCACCACACGAGAGAAACAAGAAACAGAGACCAGGAGGCTGCAGATTGGAGGGGGGAAACTCCGGCGGAGCGCTGCCGGAGAGGTCTCCTTCTTCTCCATCGACATCTCCACAGTCTCCATGATGAAGAGGGAGTAGTCCACCTCTGGACTATGGGTTTGTGGCAGTAGCATATGTATCTCTCTCTCTCTTGAGCTTCACTAATTAGCACTGCATGAGCTGCTGAACATGATTACGGTCATCGTTGTATTACCTTTGTGGTGGATCTTTTTATGAGTTAATATATGTTGAGATTGCAATGTTTATTTCAGTTATGAAAGTAGATGCATATTATGTACCCCATTCTTGTATCCTTGTTTTGATCAAGCATGTTTATGAGAGTGTGTGAGGGGGAACGTGTGCATTAGTTGGAGTAACGGGGGTGGTGATGTGATAAGCTGACAACTTAATATCGCGATCCATTGGGTGTTTACCTTACTTTGTTGCCTCACTAGGGATAAACCAAAATACCATGTTGCAAGGTATGAGGAGTGACAAGCCTCTACCTATGACTAGATCCATCATGTTCTTATTTTCACTTCATGTCATTAATCTTAAGGCTATACTCTGAATCATCTTAATTACTGAGGTGTTATGATTTAGTTCGCATCTTGGTGGAGTATAAGTGAGACTAACAATCAAAAGGTCTCTATGTAAGAACGTGATGCCCATATAATTAGTAACATGTCATTAAACTTGTTTGCAATCTCATATGTTAATCCTATGTCTACTTATTTGCCACACTATATTAAAGAGAGAGTGCATGTGTGAAACCATGAACCCCGGTCCATTTTTAATCATAAGAAACAACTTTCCAACCACTTTTAAGCATTTTCTACATTCAGCCATTTTAAAATCAGAAAATACAAAAACACTTTATTCATTGCATACACATATAAAACCCCAAAAATTTCATCCATCATCATTACTATCATCCTTGCATTACCACTTACCACCATTGCATATTTATTTACTGTTTTGCATTCATTATTATCTTAATATCATTCTCACACCTTGTGCTTGACAACCACTTGGTGAGGTTGAGGGCACAAAGCAATCTACTTTGTTTGCAGGAAATCTGGAGAAGGACAAGGAGATAAAATCCCCACTACTGATTCCCCGAGAGTTCGATATCAAACCCTTGATTCACCCTCGTGGGAAAAAAACTTCGACTTCTACATACTCTCCACTAGGAGGCTCAACCTATCCCCTATATTATTTTCCTTTCAGGGTATCAAGAGTGCTTGTTGGCGTAGTTGAGGGAGAAACACTCTCATCAATTCCGTCATCAGGGAACGTGTGCCTTAGTTGGAGTAATGAGGGGGTGGCTAGTGCGGTGAAAGTGAGAGAAGTTCCACGATCCACTTGGGTATTTTTACCTTACTTTGTTGCCTCACTAGGGATAAAGAAAAATACCATGCTACCGGAGGTGTGGGTGTGACCATTGCCACTTCTCCATGACTAGATCTAGCATGCTCTTTTTTTAACTTCATGTCATAAGACTTAAAGCTATACTCTGATTTATCTTAATTACTGAGGTGCTAAGATTTAGTTCACATCTTGGTGGAGTATAAGAGAGATTAATAAACAAAAGATCTCTATGTTAGGACGTGATGCCCATATAATTAGTAACTTGTCATGAAACCTTTTTGTTGCAATCTCATATGTCAATTCTAGTGTTTCATTATCTACCACTTTATTGAAGAGAGTGCATTTGTGAAACCATGAACCCTGGTCCATTTAATCATAAGAAACACCTTTCCAACAACTTATAAGCATTTTCCATTTTCTGCCATTTAAAAATCCGAAAATACAAAAACACTTTTATATCTTGCATTCACAATACAAAACCCAAAAATATCATCCATCATTGTTTCTACCATCCTTGAATATTTATTTATCATCACTGCATATTTATTTCTTGTTTTGCATTTGTTATATTCCCTGAGAGTTCGATATTAAACCCTCGAGTCGCCCCTCGTGGGGAAACCGTCTTTCCTATACTACACACTCTGCGCTTGGAGTCTCAACCTAAGCTAAGTTCAAGGCCATCAACTACTCACAAATCATCCCGGAGGAAGGCATGGCGATGAAAAGCCCTCCGGGATCGATCTCCCCTCCGGCAGGGTGCCGGGATCAGCTTCAGAATCACCCCCCGAACTAGGGTTTATGGTGGCGGCGCCTCGGGGTGACTTCTCTGGAAAATAATGGCCGCCTCGACATTTTTGGCATTAATCTGATTTTATAGGTGTCGGAGGGGGCCGAGGGGACCCACTAGGAGCAGGGGCAGGTCCCACCCGCCGCCCTAGGGCAGGCCGCGGCTGGGTTCGTCCCTGCCCTGTGGGTGGCCCCCAGGGCTGCCCTCTGGACTAAAACTCCGTCTTGGAGAATAAAAAATTCTCGTAAATTTTCAGCGCATTCCGAGAATATTTCCTGTTGTAAGTTTCTGAAACGAAAAGACAACAAAAACAGGAAACTGGCATTAGGCATCTTGTCAATAGGTTAGTCCGACAAAATGTATAAAAATGATGTAATAAGATAGTAGAAATATGTGACAACATCACAAAACTAGCATGGATCAATAAAAAATTATAGATAAGTTTGACACGTATCAGCTGCGAAGCCCTGATGAGTGGGTACCTTGAGCGGGGAGATCGACTGTTTTGCCTGTTCTCCGAGCTAGGCACCGTCTCTTTTCCCGCTGGCACTACTACTTCTCGTCGTGTGGGAGCTAGCTGATTTCCTCATACATCGTAAATAGTCATCCGGCTTATTTATCTCAAATTGCGATGACTGCGCAATAAAGTTCTTAGCCCACTTTATGCTTTGCGCATCAAATTTTTGCTTTGGCTCGGGATTTTTCGGTGCACGCTATCTTTTCACCTCGGCATCCACGATCACGGCGGTTTCCTCAACAGTCCGGTCATAAGCTGGGACAGTAGGATCCGGCGGTACTCTTGGGAGGGGCTCCTGTCGGGGTCCGCGTCGTTTACCCATCAACGAAGCGGTGTGCTTTCCCTTTTGGCCCTGAGCCTTAGTGGGCGGAGGTGGTGGAGTCGGTTGAGGAGTCGACTGATGCGGCGGCGGAGATCGAGATGGACTCGTGTTGTGATGGTCATCCCTCTCATCATCATGTGGACTTGGAGGTGGTGAATCGCGACTCGNTAATGCATACATGAACTTTGCACTATAATACTTTTATTCCATTCATATTTGCATCATATAAGGGGTATATTACTGTTATTTAATGATTTTTCGTAATTAATAATGATTTCCCCTTTTTATGGAATTAATCCTGCACAGACAGAAAACCCCTATTTCTTTCCTTATTTATTTCAGGGCCTTAACGACGTCATAATGAGCTGCAAATTTACGGGCATCATTATTTTCGAAGGAGGAAGACCTAGGAGCGAAGGAAGCAAGCAAACGGAGGTCGGAGGGGCGAAAGAGAGTGCCCCACGCGGCTAGGTACAGGGGCCGCGTGGGCCCACCTCTTTTGGCCCTCGTGGCCCCGTTTGCGACGATCCTTCTTCCTGAAACTTCCTCGTGACCTAAAAACGCCTATATAAAGAGCCCCCCGACGTTTTTCGGAGAGAGAGCCGCCACACGAGAAAAACAAGAAATAGAGACCAGGAGGCTGCAGATTGGAGGGGGGAAACTCCGGCGGAGCGCTGCCGGAGAGGTCTCCTTCTCCATCGATATCTCCACCCTCTCCATGATGAAGAGGGAGTAGTCCACCTCTGGACTATGGGTTTGTGGCAGTAGCATATGTATCTCTCTCTCTCTCTATTGAGCTTCACTAATTAGCACCGTATGAGCTGCTGAACATGATTACGGTCATCGTTGTATACCTTTGTGGTGGATCTTTTTATGAGTTAAATATATGTTGAGATTGCAATGTTTGTTTCAGTTATGAAAGTAGATGCATATTATGTACCCGTTCTTGTATCCTTGTTTTGATCAAGCATGTTTATGAGAGCGTGTGAGGGGGAACGTGTGCATTAGTTGGAGTAACGGGGGTGGTGATGCGATAAGCTGACAACTTAATATCACGATCCATTGGGTGTTTACCTTACTTTGTTGCCTCACTAGGGGATAAACCAAAATACCATGTTGCAAGGTATGAGGAGTGACAAGCCTCTACCTATGACTAGATCCAGCATGTTCTTATTTCACTTCATGTCATTAATCTTAAGGCTATACTCTGAGTCAATCCTTAATTACTGAGGTGTTATGATTTAGTTCGCATCTTGGTGGAGTATAAGTGAGACTAATAATCAAAAGGTCTCTATGTTAGGACGTGATGCCCATATAATTAGTAACATGTCATTAAACTTGTTTGCAATCTCATATGTTAATCCTATGTCCTACTTATTTGCCACACTATATTAAAGAGAGATTGCATGTGTGAAACCATGAACCCCGGTCCATTTTTAATCATAAGAAACAACTTTCCAACCACTTTTAAGCATTTTCTACATTCAGCTATTTTAAAATCAGAAAATACAAAAACACTTTTATTCATTGCATACACATATAAAAACCCCAAAAATATCATCACCATCATTACTATCATCCTTGCATTACTACTTACCACCATTGCATATTTATTTACTGTTTTGCATTCATTATTATCTTATTATCATTCTCACACCTTGTGCTTGACAACCACTTGGTGAGGTTGAGGGCACAAAGCAATCTACTTTGTTTGCAGGAAATCTAGAGAAGGACAAGGAGATAAAATCCCCACTACTAATTCCCCGAGAGTTCGATATTAAACCCTCGAATCACCCTCGTGGGGAAAAAACTTCCACTTCTACATACTCTGCACTTCGAGGCTCAACCTATCCCATATATTATTTTCCTTTCAGGGTATCAAGAGTGCTTGTTGGCGTAGTTGAGGGAGAAACACTCTCATCAATTTCGTCATCACGTGTTTTTTCTGGCGCCGTTGCTGGGGAATCATAGCTGGAAGGTTTTATCCAAGGATATCACAACAAAGTCAACTTCATCACCAACTTGTGCTAACACCTAAGCTTGGGGAGGTTGCACCTATGTGAGCATCATCTTGTCCATCTTTACCTTCATGCATTTTATTTTGTTTTGTTATTGTCTTGCATATCATTTTTAGATTTCGGTTTGCATTTTTTATTTTCAGTTTTGCATTTTGTTTTGCATTAGTTAATTCGGTTTGCATTATTTAGTGTCATTTTATTTTCAGTTTTGCATAAAAAAATTTAAAACACATAAAAACTTGCTAAAATGGGTGATAGGACTAAGTTGTGTGACTACACAAATACTCCAAATGATCAATTTATTGCTAAACCTATTACCACACCTGAGATACAAGCTGATAGTTCTAGAGTAAGTTATGACTTACTACACTTGATAACTAAGAAACAATTTGGTGATAAAACAAAAGAAGACTGTCCTGATCATCTGAATAATTTTATCAGTATTTGTTCTACACTAAACCTCAAGGAACCTGATATTGTGATGCCAAAATTATTTTTTCTTTCATTAAACGGAGAGGCAAGAGAATGGATACGTTCACTACCACCTGCTACAACCAAGACCTGGAGGGAATTAGAAAAAGCTTTCATTAGAAAAAATTGTCCCTCTTTTAAAAATTGGCTACATAAAAACAAACTGACCAATTCTATGGACAATGAGCAAGAAACTAGAAGTGAGGAAGTACCCCCTATTAAAAAACAAGTATGGGTCAAAAAAGGAAAAGAAAGTTATAGATCCTTTGGTTGATTTAGGGAATTATACCTTGCATGAATTAATATCTATCTTACAAAAATTTGCAAGTGATCCTTCTATTGATGTTAACCAATCTGGTTTTGGTTCCTATATTGCTAATCATGTCTTGAAAGAAAAAATTGATAGATACAATCAAGAAGCTATGATACCACCTAAGCTTGAGGATATATGGATCCCCAAGGTGCTAGTAACTATTGGAAAAGAGACACACCATGCCATACTTGATCTAGGATCTAGTGTCTCTATTTTATCTAAAGAATTATATGAAGTACCTGAATTAAAGAATCTTGAAAAATGCTCTGTTGAACTTGCACTTGCTGATAATACCATTAAACGTGCTTTAGGAAAAGTAAGTGATGTTATGGTAGAGTTACATATGACTTTTGTACCTGTGGATTTTCTAATCATGGATATGGAGAATAAAACCTCTAGTCCTATTATTCTTGGAAGACCTTTTCTTCGTACCACAGGGGCTATTATTGATTCAAAGGAAGGGAATGTGAAGTTTCAGTTTCCACATAAGAAATTCATGGAACACTTCCCAAGGAAGAAGGGCACAACTTTTAAGATCCCACATGAGCTTCATCTTCGGTAAACAACAAGTAAGTAAGCCTAGCTATATGGCTATAAAGAAAGCGCTTTACGGGAGGCAACCCGGTTGTTTTTATTTGGATTTTCCTTGTGTCCTCTTGCTGTAACAAGAGATTGTTTTCTTAGCTTAGTTTCTGGAATTTTTAATAAAAGTGCCAAGTTTTACCTATTTTGGTTTGAAAAAGTTGCTACTTCTATTCGGAGATTTTATTCCTGCACGAAGTCTGTGCACGGTTTGATTTTTCATTGCTATTCTGTAACTCCGATTGAGCTGAGATGTTAACTGTAACTGCAACTTTTCATCCTCTGTATGCCTGAACTTTTTCATAATTTTTCGATGAGTTTAAGTAGGACAGAAAAATACGTTTTGCTGCTGCTGTTTTTCTAGACAGATTCTGTCCCATATTGTTTTATGCATAGTTTGAACTTTTGAGTTGAATCTTTTTGATCCAATTGAGTTTATGAGTGGGCATACAACATTATACACTCTCTGATCATTCATATGAATTTTAGTCCATGGAGTATATGCAGCAAGAAGCCTATTTGTTTATCTCTACTAATATCACCCCACAGAAAAGAAATGGGAGAAACAGTGTTTTGAAGTTTTTTCACAGGTATTGGAGGAGATGCACCATGAGTTATCCAACGATGGTGAAAACCATAAGCTTGGGGATGTGGAGAACATCCCCACTGAACCAACATACTCTCGGTTTGCACACGTCTAACTTCTTTTTTTCATTTGAAACACTTTATCGCATAAACTTGGAGCGTCTTTTTGTTTGTTTTTGCCTTGATTTTTATTTTGTGAGACCACCACACTATCATTTATATATGAGAAAGCTACTGGAAATATGGGTTGAAATATCTTGCATGATTTTATTGTATTGGGAAAAGGGATGTCTAAGTTGATTTTTAATGACACATATAGTTGCATGATTCATGAGCTTCTTTATGAGTAATAATTTGCAAATGCTTTATCATGAGCTATCTTTTATTCATGTTTTGATGCTGTATGTTATTTCACCTTGTTTGACATGAATTAGTTAGTTCTATGGACACTCATGCATGCATCTATATGGTCATCTTTCTCCCTTTTGCTAGCCCAAAAATTCCAACAAGTAAAAACTTGTTTCCAGCACCCTCAACCCAAGTTTTTCCAGTGAGTCCACCATATCTACCTATTAGCTTTATGCTATTCCAAGTATGTTTACCATGTTATTTGTGTTATCTATACCTCTAAATGAAAATTATTATGTTATTTATTGTAATGGGAAAAGTTGGTTAAAAAGCTCTCGCGAACTTGATGCACACTTTATTTTTATTGCATTTAATAAACATGAACCATTGTGATTAATATTATGATGATAGTGGCTTGATAAATGTTTAAGGTTGGGAGTTAGCCCATATGTGCTATCACATGCAAAGCTTTCAACATGTTCCATCATTTATTTAGTTGATATCATGTACTTTTGTTTATGGATGCCTATCATGGTGAAATAATGTGGAAATAGAGTAAGTTTAAATGAGTTTGTATAAATAATTAGAGAGAAACCTGGGCCGCTAATCTAAGCCATGCATCATTCATGGTGGAAATTTACTTACATGCTATTTTGAACTTTCTGTGATACACCCTACAATAAAAAGCTATATCAAGTGGTAAATAAAAAGGGTGTTGAGGTTTTTCATTATGTTTGTTTGTCTTGTTGTTTTGATGTGGGCTTGATCCATATCATGGGATAAGAGGTACCCAAGTTGAGGCTCTTGATAATACCATTATTACTTACAATGATAGATAACTTAAACTTGCTTTGTTTCCCAAGATGAGTAATCATGGTGTAGGTACTTGTATTCAAGGGGCATGAGACATCTAACCTTTACTTTATCAAGGCCACTACTCATATTTGTTTTCACATTTAACTTAAATCATTCAAGATGCTATGATAGGGGAATGAGAGCTTGACACCAAGTATTACCATTGCAATCAATAACTCAAGTAGAATAGTTTGGAGGATAGATGAAACTTATTTATGTTTTACCTCTACTCATTTATATATCCTTTCCAAAGTGTCCACCTTTTACTTTCAGATTTTCATCTTCACTCTATGACCAATGTAGGATGTTCTTACTTATCATATTGCATACTTGTGGTCCATATTACTATCTTTTATGTTACACTTTGTGAACTATCATTGAACAGCCTTGCATTGAATACTTGATATCACTTTATAAACTGTTTGCATATTGCTACTTCTTTGAATTAATGAATCATTTGACTTTATGTAGCAGTAGCAATCATCTTTTATATCCATGTTGTTATTATATTGCAAAGTTCATGTTAGTTTTATCACTTTCCTACTCGAGGACGAGCATGAGTTAAGCTTGGGGATGTTGATGCATGTAAAATGCATACATGAACTTTGCACTATAATACTTGTATTCCATTCATATTTACATCATATAAGGGGTATATTACTGTTATTTAATAATTTTTGGTAATTAATAATGATTTCCCCTTTTTATGGATTTAATCCTGCGCAGGCAGAAAACCCCTATTTCTTTCCTTATTTATTTCAGGGCCTTAACGACATCATAATGAGCTGCAAATTTACGGGGATCATTATTTTGGAAGGAGGAAGACCTAGGAGCGAAGGAAGCAAGCAAAAGGAGGCCAGAGGGGCGAAAGAGGGTGCCCCACGCGGCCAGGTACAGGGGCCGCGTGGGCCCACCTCTTTTGGCCCTCGTGGCCCCGTTTGCGACGATCCTTCTTCCTGAAGCTTCCTCGTGACCTAAAAACGCCTATATAAAGATCCCCCCGACGTTTTTCGGAGAGAGAGCCGCTACACGAGAGAAACAAGAAATAGAGACCAGGAGGCTGCAGATTGGAGGGGGGAAACTCCGGCGGAGCGCTGCCGGAGAGGTCTCCTTCTTCTCCATCGACATCTCCACCGTCTCCATGATGAAGAGGGAGTAGTCCACCTCTGGACTATGAGTTTGTGGTAGTAGGATATGTATCTCTCTCTCACTTGAGCTTTACTAATTAGCACCGTATGAGCTGCTGAACATGATTACGGTCATCGTTGTATTACCTTTGTGGTGGATCTTTTTATGAGTTAATATATGTTGAGATTGCAATGTTTATTTCAGTTATGAGAGTAGATGCATATTATGTACCCCGTTCTTGTATCCTTGTTTTGATCAAGCATGTTTATGAGAGCGTGTGAGGGGGAACGTGTGCATTAGTTTGAGTAACGGGGGTGGTGATGTGATAAGCTGACAACTTAATATCGCGATCCATTCGGTGTTTACCTTACTTTGTTGCCTCACTAGGGATAAACCAAAATACCATGTTGCAAGGTATGAGGAGTGACAAGCCTCTACCTATGACTAGATCCAGCATGTTCTTATTTTCACTTCATGTCATTAATCTTAAGGCTATACTCTGAGTCATCTTAATTACTGAGGTGTTATGATTTAGTTCGCATCTTGGTGGAGTATAAGTGAGACTAATAATCAAAAGGTCTCTATGTTAGGATGTGATGCCCATATAATTAGTAACATGTCATTAAACTTGTTTGCAATCTCATATGTTAATCCTATGTCTACTTATTTGCCACACTATATTAAAGAGAGAGTGCATGTGTGAAACCATGAACCCCGGTCCATTTTTTAATCATAAGAAACAACTTTCCAACCACTTTTAAGCATTTTCTACATTCAGCCATTTTAAAATCAGAAAATACAAAAACACTTTTATTCATTGCATACACATATAAAAACCCCAAAAATATCATCCATCATCATTACTATCATCCTTGCATTACTACTTACCACCATTGCATATTTATTTACTGTTTTGCATTCATTATTATCTTATTATCATTCTCACACCTTGTGCTTGACAACCACTTGGTGAGGTTGAGGGCACAAAGCAATCTACTTTGTTTGCAGGAAATCTAGAGAAGGACAAGGAGATAAAATCCCCACTACTGATTCCCAGAGAGTTCGATATTAAACCCTCGAGTCACCCTCGTGGGGAAAAAACTTCCACTTCTACATACTCTGCACTTGGAGGCTCAACCTATCCCATATATTATTTTCCTTTCAGGGTATCAAGAGTGCTTGTTGGCGTAGTTGAGGGAGAAACACTCTCATCAATTCCATCATCACTGTGTAACACACAACAAGCATTAATAACTCGAATGTGCAACAACAATAGTTTAGACTGAACATTTATTATTTCTTTATTATTTTTTGAACATCAGATGGACATTTTTTTACTAATCCTGTATGTCATAGAAAGAACAAGTACGTAGGATGGCAAAAAAATTCTTCAATAAGCCAAAAGTTCTCTCAACACAATTTCTTGCACGAGAATGGCGCACGTTATACAACTCTTAGTAACTTTTGTGGTTGTTGTTGACTTGAAACCCATTCTTTCAAGTGATATCGAGTGGATCTGAATGGAGATAGAAATCCAAGTCCATTGGTATACCCGACATCAACTAGATTGTACTTTCCTATTGTCAAATAAATAAGTTAGCTAAAATTAATTTGGAGAAATAGAAAGCCAAGAGTAAGAGTCGTACCCTATGGTAAACAAATGCATCTTGGCGATCAACTCTCATAGCAACTTTTAACACTCTTGAGTCTGATGCCGACCCCTCCCAACCGGGAAGAACATAGAGAAATTTCATGTTCCAGTCTACCACACCTAGCATGTTAGTGGTGATCTCTTGGTGCATGTTCCTATACCTTCCTCTGTCTGTAGCATCAACCAACATAGGAATATGACAACCATCAAGTGCTCCAAGTGCATCACCAAACCACTTCCATTTGTAATCATCGGGAGGGTGGATAGAAGGATCGGGTAGTTTTATGAACTCCCCACTTAGAGATATGATACCTGATAACACAGTATCAAAGTGCCTACTGATAGTTTCTGAAGACCGCTTGTAAGTGCCACCTAATATTCTCATTTTAAAACCATGCCCAACAAAAAGTAGGAACATAGCAACTTTTTCTTCCATAGTCACATATATGCTATCTTTCAGACCACACTTTTCTCGCAACATAGCACAAAGATCATGGAAGTTTCTTTTAGTTAAGCGAAGCTCATCATAGCAAGTAACCTTGGACCCATTATGCAATTCTCTCAATAGATATTTCCTATATGCAATCTTTTCCTCATCATCATCGAACAATCTAGGATCCTTCGGTGCACTTTGTGAACTAAGATAAGCTGAAAGAATGAGATGTCGCCTGGAGGAGGGGGGGTGTGAATAGGCGATTTAAAACTTTTACGTTTAGTCTTGAATAAATGCGGAATAAAACTAATGTTTAATTTTTCAAGCCCAAAACCTAATATACTAGGTTCACCTATGTGCACCAACAACTTATGCTAGGCAAGTTAAACAATATGGATATCAAGATAGTACTTCAAGCTTGATGGCTATCACAAGGTAAATGCATAAGTAAAGGGGTTTGGTTATAGAGATAACCGACACAAGTGGAGACGGAGATTTGTTTCCCGTAGTTCCTTCCAAAAGGAAGTACGTCTACGTTGAAGAGGTGTGGAGGCTCCTTGGCCCTCCTACAAGCACGTCCGTGCTCACCCTATTCTCTGTGAGCTCCTCCCGTAGGGAATACCCGATGGGGGATTTTCTCATCCACTATGAGGTCGTCTTGAGGGCGTTGACCAAACCCGTACAATGAGGTCTTCTTGAGGGCGTTGACCAAACCCGTACAATTTGCCCGAGCCTACCTCCACACAATAGGAGGCTCCCATAGCACACACAACCGTCTAGGGTGCACAATGCGCCCAAGAGGCACAAGCTCTTGGGAGCCCTATGCACCCAAGAGTAACAAGTTTCTCGAATTTCAATCCCACGTATCACCGTGGGGAACTCAAACCAATGCACCAAATGCAAAAGGCAAGACCACACAAGGTGTTCAAGTTCTTCACTTCTAAAGCCAACCAAAGAAACTAATGCTAGGGAGGGATTTCAGAGGAAGAACAAAGGAGAAACCCAAAGCAACTCCAAGATCTAGATCTAAAGGGTTCCCCTCACTTAGAGGAGTGATGGCTTGGTGAAGTGGTAGATCTAGATCTCCTCTCTCTTTCCCTCTAAAAGGAGGCGGATGGAGAGGAAGCAAGCTCTCAAAAAGGTCAACAATGGAGGAGAGAGAGAGAGTGCCAAGAGTTGGGCAACCATTGGGGAAGAAGGCCCCTTGCGGATTCACGCCGGGGTTGGCGGTACTACCGCCCCACGCGTTTCAGCCGACCAACGGCTAGCAAATGAGTCCGCACTGGCGTACTGCCACTGGCGCACAACAGAGGGGCTAAAAGGCGGTAGTGCTGGCGGCACTGCTGGCGGTGCTGCACAACCCAGGGGAGGGCTCAAAGTCCCCAGCAACGGTACTACCGCCAGAGGCGGCGGTACTGCCGCTGAGGGCTAACAGAGCACCTCCCTGGCGGTGGTGCTGGCGGCACTGCTGGTGGTACCACCGGCAGTACTGCCGCCAGAGGCGGCGGTACTACCGCTGCACAGAGAAAAACAGCAAAACCCTGAAACTGAATAACTTTTGCTAGGAAACTCCGATCGAGGTAAATCCAATTTTGTTGGAAAGAGGACGACAAGGGCTACCCAACAAAAAGCAGACCAGACAAGTATTGGACAATGCACTTTGAGGGGTCCAGACAACTCGAAGGATCAGGAGCCGGCGTTGTTCTGACTTCACCTAAGGGAGATAAGTTGGCCTATGTCCTTCAATTGCACTTTGACTGCACCATTAACATGGTAGAGTATGAGGCACTGCTACATGGACTCCGTTTGGCCAAAGAGATGAACGTCAAGCGTATCAGGTGCCTTGGAGACTCGGATCTCGTGGCCCAGCAAGTATCTGGAACTTGGGACTCAAAGGATGCAAACATGGCAGCTTACAGGAGAGCAGTTGACCAGATTGCCGGGTTCTTTTCTGGTTACCAAGTGGAGCACATTGATCGTCAAAAAAATGAGGCGGCAGACGCATTATCAAGGTTGGGATCTAGAAGAGAGAAAGTACGACCAAATGTCTTCCTGGACGAACTCCATCATCCGTCAGTCAAGTTGCCTTCAGAGGAGGAACTCGCCTTTCCGGACCCGGAGTCAGCATTGATAGCAGCAACTCGGGCAATCCCAGCTTGGACAGAGCTGTATCTTGCTTATCTCCTACGTGGGGAACTCCTAGAGGATGAAGTCAAGAGAAGACAACTCGTCAGGCAATGCAAGTCATATACAGTCATCAATGGAGAGTTGTTCCACAGAAGCACTACAGGAGTCTACCAACGGTGTGTGTCCCCAGAGGAGGGCAGGCAAATCTTGCAAGAGATCCACATAGGAGATTGTGGCCACCATGCATCAACAAGGTCCCTAGTATCCAAAGCTTTCAGGCATGGTTTCTTCTGGTTGAAAGCACACTTGGATGCAGAAAAGATAGTCCGAGTCTGTGATGGTTGTCAGAGATACGCCAGGCAAGATCATGTGCCAGCCCAGGAGCTCAGAACTATACCAATAACTTGGCCGTTTGCAGATTGGGGGCTTGACATGGTTGGCCCTTTCTCAAAGTCACCTTGTCACAAAACTCACCTGCTAGTTGCAGTTGACAAATTCACCAAGTGGGTTGAAGTTGAACCCGTCAGCCGAGTCGATGCAGCATCTGTTGTTAGGTTCATCAAAAAGATAGCCACACGATTTGGATATCCACATAGCATCATCACAGACAATGGAACAAATTTGTCAGTTGGTGAGATGGCCAAGTTTTGTGGAGAAAACAACATCCGAATCGATCTAGCCTCGGTGGCACACCCACAATCCAATGGACAAGCTGAGCGTGCAAATCAGGAGTTGCTCAAAGGGATCAAGCCAAGATTAAGAGTTCCCCTATTAAGAGCCGCCGGGTCCTAGGTTGAGGAGTTACCAGCAGTACTCTTGTCGGGGGGCGACCCCCGGATAGGGTCAAGGTAATGAGTTAAGTATTGACCCGGAGTTGACCGGGTCAATGATGACCGGGTCAGTGTTAACCGACATATCATGGACCGGCATGGCCGAGATAGCCGTCCTGGCTTAAACCGACATATCTGGACCGACATATCTGGACCGATATACAAAGGTATGTCGGATTATCTTCATGATTCCTTGTATGTGCAGGGGAAGAGCAAACCGAGTCAAGTGTATCTGGCATGGCTATGCCGGGTAACGAAGAGGCACCTTATTTCGGTCAAGGGTCAGGGTAAGTGTCCAGTCCCTCCAATCACGGAGCAGGGCATGGCGCCGCGCAGCAAGTACGATGGGATATGTCTCCACCATACCGCTGACCAGGGCGGTACGGGGGAGCAGTGCACAGGCATGGAGGGAGTGTCCTATCCAGGACAGAGGAGACAGGGCGACCAGGGGCTGACGCAGGCCAGGGATGGCCACAGTAGCTCGTGTTTCACTTTAACTTGGGCACCATTATATAAGGTGCCCGAGGCCCTCGTAGAAAGGATCGATGGTTGGGAGAGCTTCTGCTACTAGAGATAGAACTTGAGAGACCAGAGTTTAGAAGAGAGAAAGAGCCCGAGTCATCTTAGAGCTTGGCATACAGCTCGAGGAGCCCCTTTGTAACCCGGGTTGTGACTTATATACACTCAGACAAGCAGGAGTAGGGGTTTTACCTCATCACGAGGGCCCTGAACCTGGGTAAACGACGTGTGTGTTTGTGTTTCTATGTGCGTAATCCTGCGCATAATCCCTCCCCGGTGCCAACAGCGTCCATCGGCCCCAACATAAGTGTAACACCCCAAAAATCCATCCCTAATTTTAGCGGTGTTTTCCCACACCTGAAAAACTTTTTTTCTACTTTCAAAATGTTTTCCTTGAACCAGATGGTCTTTGAATTGACTTTGGTTTCGCTCTCTTAGAAATTTCCCAACAAATCCCCGATCGTTGTCAACCTCCACCATATTCCCCGTCCATTGTTTTGTCAGTCGAATGTTGGTTCCATTTGGAGTTTCCAAAATCCTTCTGTCTATCCCACCAAAAGCCACCACCACAATTGTACCTTGAAGTAAATTCCACCAAGATACCATATGGTTCCCTCATACATATACCTCACTCCCATGGAAAAACATTTCATAGTCCCATGCAATAATTCCGAGTTTATTCATATTTCCTGTTATGCCATTTCCAATCCAGAAATTATCTAGACACCTTCCACTCATCCAAAAATTCTGAAATTTTGGTGAGGCACATGATTTGGCCTCCTGAACATTTCACTCCATTGGCCCAACCTCATTTGAGTAATATTTGAGGTACTCCCTTTGGGATGCCTTTTTATGCCTAATTGCAATTTCCAAAGCAACCCCTAGCTACAAAAATCATTTGGCATTGCCACTTTGCCAAGTTGACAAGATTTCATACACAACCCCATATCCACAAAATCAGGCCCATATCATTTGAGTGGGTGCACATGGCATACCCATGCCAATAGGGCAATTTTGGGCACCGAATTATTTGACCAACTTCCCAATGTCCAATTGATCTTAAACTCCACAGACATACTACATCCACCTATCCTAACCTACTGTGAATTTTGGGAATTTTCTGAGGTGTGTAAAGCCTTGGTCATTTCATCAAACACCTTCGGTCATTTTCGAAACCCAAAAATGTTTACACATGAGACCCTCTCCAATTTGGCTGAAACTTGACCACATTGCTCTTATACCAGTACAACATCACCAGTAAAAATCCCAGTTCCATTGGCTTAGTGGAAGTCCAGTTTCTTTCCATCGAACACCTTGTGTGCGTTTGAATTTCGGAGAACTTTGTGTTACCAAGTGTGGAGTTCTTGCAGGTGACCCTTGTTGTAGCGTAGGCCTCGTCCTTAGCAACCTGTGGGTACCTTCCTTTTCCTTTTTGGTGCCCTAGATCATCGGGAACGCGACGATGCCGCTCGTGTCGCGCTCTGGACACGCCGGTGTCGGCGTGACCCTGTGCAACCCTAGCCCCTCCCTGCCTTCTTGCTGCAGTAGACCTCGTGCGCCACTGTGCGTCCAGCACGGCTGCCTCATCCCCTCCTTCTCCTTATCTACTCCCTATGGAGGGGGAAACGTCATGGGTGACCTCGGTTGGCCATCAATGGCCGAACCGGCCACCACCTAACTCTCCTCCCCGGCCTTTAAAAGAGCATCCCGAGCCTTCCTCGTAGGCACACCTCACTCTCCTCTCTTTCCCCTGGACTCCCAGCAGGTTTGCTCGAGGAACGAGCTCGTCTCCGTCGGATTTCGGCCGTGGACACTGAAGCCATGTCGAGCATGAGCTCGAGCCGTCCACACCTCCCAGCCCGAGCCAAACCACCTGCACACCTCCCCCACCTCCACCGCTACCGATTCTCGGCCCTAGAGTATCCAACGGAGCACTGCCGTGAGCTGCTCATGGTCAGCCGACATGGCCGACGCACGTGAGCTTGCGCGCTCGAGCAAGCAGCACCTCTCCCGGACCCCTAGCCCCTCCCCTGGCCGCGACACGCCGCCGCCGTCCCACTCCCCAGCCCAGTCCCTCGAGGAGCAGGTCACCGGGAGCTCCCCAAGCTTGGGCCACCATGGCCGTACCGCGGAGCACGCGAGCGCCGTGCGAGGGAGCCGCCCCCGCCAGCAGGGAGTCCTACCCGGGCGCGGCGTAGGGCGAGGACCTCCCCGTGGTCCTCAGCTGGCCTCACCAGGTCGCCCGTCGCCGGCGGCGGCAGTTTCCCGAGCCTCCTGTGCGGGAGCCAGAGCTAGAAGCAGGAGGCCGCCAGCGTGGCGCCTTGGGACGCCGACAGGCGGGTCCCGCGCTGGCCAGCAGCCACGTCAGCCAAGTGGAGACGCTTTCGCGTGAATGCGCTTCCCTGAAGCGAAGACGTATTTCCCGTGAAGTACGCGACCAACCCAGCCCAGTGCAAATGCAGCCCGTTCTGTTTTTTTTTCTCGGGTGAGCAGCAAATAGCTATTCGTCGCCAAGCCATATCTTTTGATCGGTAGCTCTGTTTAAGGTGATTCAAATTTATAAATTCATAGTTTGAGAAGCTCTATCCAGCGGTATAGGTTTTACATTTTTGTAAAATGTTTATATGCTCAGCCCCTTATATGCATGTATAGGTGTATTCCGCAGTGCCAGCAAACCGAGACCCTGACCCGCGACGTGTCCGTGGCCCTCCAAGCCAAATGGCGTTGATCGTCGAAGGCAAGCTAACCACTTGCTATGAATACTCAAGCGATGTTTGTTTCTTTGCACTTTTCCATGTCATATGTGTGTCTGATTGCTGATCCCCTGTGAACTGTGCGTCACGAGATATCGTGGCTTTGCTTTCATTTCATTTTTCTTTTATCAACCTGAGGCATCTCCGCCACAGTCACCCGGTTGACTGTATTGTTTAATTTTCTTTCATCAACCTGAGGCTGGCATCGGCCGGAGGCATCTCCGCCACAGTCGCCCGGTTGACTGTATTGTTTTATTTTTCTTTCATCAACCTGAGGCTGGCATCGGCCGGAGGCATCTCCGCCACAGTCGCCCGGTTGACTGTATTGTTTTATTTTTCTTTCATCAACCTGAGGCTGGCACCGGCTGGAGGCATCTCCGCCACAGTCGCCCGGTTGACTGTATTGTTTTATTTTTCTTTTATCAACCTGAGGCTGGCACCGGCCGGAGGTATCTCCGCCACAGTCGCCCGGTTGACTGTATTGTTTTATTTTTTTCTGTTATCAACCTGAGGCTGGCACCGGCCGGAGGCATCTCCGCCACAGTCGCCCGGTTGATGCAAACTATCTATTGCTTGAAATATTGTGTTGCTAATGTTTTGTCGTTTGATGATATATTATTATGTTATTGTGGTTGTTGTGTTGGACTAATCCTTTGTTGCTTCGACATGTGAATGATGGAACTTGATTAAATGAAACACCCCCTCCAAACAACGATAAGGTCTATCCATAGTGCCACTAATCTGAACCCTTGAACGCACTACCACTGTCGCCCCAAATGGGATAGCCTTAACCTATGTAACCTATCAAGCCTCCTTGGATGCTACCCTCTTGGCAAGTCTAGTCGGTTACTGCATAGTTGTGGTCGGGGCTAGTCTTACGAAGGTTCCGGAGCTAGGCGTTGCTCATTCATTGGGGACGTGCCGGATTCACTTCGTCATAAGACTTAGCCCGAGTGGTAAGTCGGTAGTTATACAAGGAGTGTCCTGGTAGCGTGAACGGTTATGTAAGTGTATCTTGCCTTAGCTAAGTAAGGTGCATTTAGATGAGTGGTAATTGCAAACTCTCGAGAGTCTCAACCTAGCAAGCTAGCCTCGTTCCTGGGATATGGAACAACAGTTCAGTGTCGGTCACACTATTGTCTTTGTCGTGTCCGGAGGTTAAACTTATGATTTGTTGAAAGAATAATGAACGACATGACCACCCTTAATAAACAATAAGATGATGCAGGGAATGTTGCTTGAGCTAAGGAAAAGTGATAAGGCCAGTGGGCCTAGCAGTGGTGACAAATGAGATTAGCCTTGTGAGGCTAGAGGCCAGTGAGCCTAGCTATGATGATATGATTTGTTGTGTTACTGGGTACCAACTGGTACTCTCGTTTATACTCGTCACAGGTAATTTCTTTGTGTGATCTCCGGTACACGATCCAACCCCACCTGGCTTGGACTCTGTACTGGCGGTACTCCCGTTGTTTGCTTATGCCATGTTTTACTGTGATGCCATGTTGTCATCCTTTTGGACCGTCGTAAGTAGATACTTGCCATTTTAGATTATTATTATTGCTGCTTACTTGTTGCCTGATTGCTTGACTGTTCATGTCTTGTGGTTATTTTCTTGCGAGTATATCATTGTACTCAGACTGGCTTTTCATGTGGCCAGACGTTGAGAGGATTCATCTACTACCATAGCATGGAGATGGAGCAAGAGCGTGCTAGGATCAGTAGCCCAGGCAGATGCCTGTGGAATGGAGCCGCACCAAGCCATTGCCGCATCTTTTTCTTCCGCTACCAGTTAAACTCTGTCCCGTGCCATACTTGGCCATGATAATTTTCATGCCTTGAAGGCCATGTAAACTATTTGTAGCCCTTTGGGCCTGATTGTGTAATGATATTTCCGCTATGTTGCATTGTCGTAACGTGCGTCCAGATATCCTGGGCTGGCGCACGGGGTGACCACCTCTCTGGCGACATGTGTCAGAGGGGGGGGGGTGCCACAATAAGCCATCCTATGGCATCTGTCTGTTCACCACGATGACAGTTGGCGCCCACCGTGGGGGCAGCAGCGGTGCTGGCTGGAGTTTCCATCTGGACGGGACCTTATTCATCAACTCGGGGACTCGACGTCGCCATTAACCCCCGCGCTCTAGCTTGCCGCCGTAGGCAAAGGCTAGCAAGCCTTCACCAACGATCGTCATCGACAATCCCGGGTAACTGCCATTCGATGGCTCGGCCCATGTCGGTTCTATCCGTCCAGTCTGCACCAACAATGCTCCGTGAGTATTTACCATATATTCCTTGGCACCACGCACAAGCGGCTAACCCCGAACGGCACTCGGGGACTGCCCCTTCCTATCTTTCTTAGATGTTTTCCCCGGGAACGATTTGTCTTGACCCGGGGACTGGCCGGCCAGTCAGTTTTATGTTTTCTCCTAGATGGTAAAAGTAACTCTGGGACTCGGTTGAGACCGAGTCTGCATCTTCATGCATAGTTTTGATACTAGAGTTAATTTCATCTGGCAATAGAGTTGCTGTTAAGGTTAAATACTCATTATAAATATGCTAGTTCTAACATTGTTTGGTGGTATCGGTATTACCGAATGAGAATTCATCACCTAGATCATGGTTATATCGGTTATCTCGGATCTCCCAAAATATCATGGCATCCTATAATCTATCTCAAATCACCGTTTATGTCGGCTTGCCAAATATCATGATATCATCAGCTATCTCCGATCGCCGCTTATGTCGGCCAGGCAAAGTATCATGGCATCATCCGTTATTTCATATCGCCAAGTATCATGGCATCGACAAGTACGTCGGATCATCACATATCTCGGTTCGCCATGTATGCCGGCAAGGCCGGTGGACTACATGTCCAAGATGTTAGCAAAATCTGGTGGACCCCGCATCCATAATCCGACATAGCCCATGAAGGCAATATGTCAAAGCAGCCCAAGCAGGCTATATGTCGGTCCAGCTAATGCTGCCGACATAATACTTCGGTAATGCCCAAGATGGCTAAAAACCGACATATGATGATGCCCAAGCAGGCTATATGTCGGTCCAGTTAATGCTGCCGACATAATACTTCGGTAATGCCCAAGATGGCTAGAAATCGATATAAGATAATGCCCAAGCAGGCTATATGTCGGTCCAGCTCATGCTGCCGACATAATACTTCGGTAATGCCCGAGATGGCTAAAAACCGACATATGATGATGCCCAAGCAGGCTATATGTCGGTCTGGCTCATGCGTGCGTAAGGTATGTATCTCGGTACCCTGCAATAAAATGTCGGCACCCCGAAAAGAGGCTCGGGGACTGCATTGTTTAAAACTCTGTGTTTATCTCTGTTTCCCGTATGTCGGATGGCTTTAAATCGTATCTCAAAGTTTCGATTATTGTATGCTATGTCTTGGTGATCTTGAGACTCGACTGTCAAACACCAAAAATGTTAGACAAGAGCTGGGATCGCAACACCTAGTACACAAGAAAACAAACTCGGGGACTTGGCCCAAGGGTGATCCGGCATATGCTGTTTATTAATCCTGTGCTTTGTTCTTTACTTTTATGTCGGATGGTTTTAAACCTTATCTCAAAGTTTTGAGTATTGTATGCTATGTTTCTGTGATCTTGTGACTCGACTGTTGAACACCAAAATGGTAGACAAGAGCTAAGGTTGCAAAGTATAGTAAATAAGAAAGTAAACTCAGGGACTCGGTTCGAGATGATCCGGCATTCAGCAAATCTTGTTAAAACTTGCAAAGCTGAGTAGCAACCTTTAAAGCTTGAAAGTATATATTACATCTCACCCGGCATCCCGGGTGAAAGAACGTATGGTCGACTAGAGGGGGGGGGGGGGTGAATAGGCGACTACCAATTTTAATTCTTTTTCTTTTAATAGGTTTTTAGCAAGGTAAAATCAAGTTGTCTAGATGTGCAACTAGATGAACAACCCTAAGTGATAAGGAACGAGGAACAAGTAAAGCGCAATGGAAAGTAAAGGATAGAAGTCACCGCAAGATGACACGAGGAAATGATTCCCGTAGTTCCTTCCCAATGGAAGTACGTCTACGTTGGAGAGGTGTGGAGGCTCCTTGGCCCTCCTACAAGCACGTCCGTGCTCACCCTATTCTCCGTGTGCTACTCCCGTGAGGGAATAACTCTTTCCACTATGAGGTCGACTTGAAGGCGTTGACCAAACCTTTACACCAAGGTTGGGGCTCTCCACAATGAGTTGGAGACTCCCAACAATGTCCCGGAGCTCCTCACAAACTATGAAGCTCCGAAACCCGCACTTGCTCCTAGAGTTCCCAAGAACCCTAAGAGCTCACAAGATCCAAGATCCACAAACAGCAAGTGGGGGGATTCGAAATTCCTTCGGTGGAAGGCTAGATCTAGGTCTCCTACTTCACTCCTCAAAAGATCAACAAGATTGGGGCGAGGGAGTGGGAGATCTAGGCAATTTTAGCTTGGGCTCATTAATGGAGGAGAGAGAAGAATTTTAGTCTAGGGCCTCTTTTACAAAGAAGGGAGAAACCCTCCTTTTATAGTCTCCTCCTCCCGTGAACCGTTGGGGGGTTTCTGCTCCACTGCAGCGGTACTACCGCCGCTCCTGGCGGTAGTGCCGTTGCACTCTTCACTTCCATGACCAACGGCTCCTTCTGCCTGGGGGCCATCCCGCAGCACCGGCACCGCCGCCGGAGGCGGCAGTACTACCACTGTAGGCCCACAGAGAGCCCCCTGGGCAGCAGTGCTGGCGGTAGTGCCAGCCCCAGTAGAGCTCTCGAAAGCCCAGCAGTGGTACTGCCGCCAGAGGCGACGGTACTGCCGCTGTAGGCTCACAGAGAGCCTCCCGGGCGGCAGTGCTGGCGGCACTGCCAGCCCCAGGGGAGCTGTCGAAAGCCCAGCAGCGATACTGCTGCCAGAGGCGGCAGTACTGCCGCTGTAGGCTCACAGAGAGCCTCCCGGGCGGCAGTGCTGGCGGCACTGCCAGCCCCAGGGGAGCTCTTCAAAAGCCCAGCAGCGGTACTGCCGCTGTGGGCTCACAGAGAGCCTCCCGGGCGGCAGTGCTGGCGGCACTGCCAGCCCCAGGGGGGGCTCGCATGCCCCAGGCATGGCGGTACTACCGCCAGACCCGACGGTACTGCTGCCAAACAAGATTTCACCTTTTTCCAATCTGCACAAACTCATAAAATGATATTAGAAATAAATTATTATGTTGTCATTAATACCAAAACATATTAGGGGACTAGATGCACTTTCAATATCCCCCTTTTTGGTGTTGATGACAACATAATAATTTAGCAAGATAACCATTAGGGAGAGACTCCCCCTCAACATGTGCATTACTAGACAAGCTAGAAACAACAAGTGCACCACACCATGAGGAGAAGCTCCCCCTGCAACAAACATATGTTGCAACAAAGAATAGAGAAACATAGCTTGCATGGATAAAAGTACTTAAACAAATAAAGGTTCACATGTCTCACACCATGCATAAACGAGGTTCACAACAAGATAAAAGATTCACAAGCTTAAAGATGCAACTGAGAGGAACAAAAGCTTGTGATTCCCATGGCAAATACCCCGGACAACCTAATAGATATCTCTCCCCCTTTGGCATCAAGACACCAAAAAGGAGAGAGACCGATGCTAAAAACGTCCCAGCTCAAACGTCCGAGAGATCATCATTGCTTGGAGGGCGAGAACGACGGTGCGAGGAAATCTCCGGTTCTTCGTCTTCGGAGGACCACTGAAGAACTTGACCTGCAGAATATCGAGCTTGCCAACGGCCATAGGTGTTGATGCTAGGTTCCTCCACAGCAGGCACAGACTCTCCCGGATCACGACGACGCTGAATATCCGCTTGAGCTTCCTTGCGACGCTTGAGTTCCTCATCATAGTGAGCTTCCCATTGACGACGCTCAATAGACTTGTTGAGCTTGAACACCTTCTTGAGAGCACGGGTCATCCGAGCAAATCCACCCTTGGAGGGAGGGCGGGAGGGACCACCATCATCTTCATCCAGAATTGTCTTACCCTTTGCCTTTCCACGACGACCTTGTTTTGGGGGAGACAGAGGCTCGGTGTGATCCTTGATCCTAAGCTGCTTTTCCTTGTGAAGAACCCAACCATCCGGGTCACTAAGTTCAACTCCGGGAAACTTCTCATCCCAAGCTGCCAAAATAATCCTCATGATGAGAGGGCCATAGCAAGCATTCCTCTTACACACAATGACGCCCCACATCTCATGCCAAATATAATCCATAACTTCAAGCTTCTTGCCTTTGCCCCTATTCTCATGCACGGCAAGCAAAAGATCCTTAGGATAGCCCATAATTTCATCCAAATTGCCCACTTTAGGATTGATGGTTTCATGAAAGATACGGTACAAGATGTCATAAGTGGGATGGAGACCTTTAGCAACACCGCAAATGTATGTCTTCCCACTGTAGTGAATGCGAATCCACTCATCATCAAAGTTAGGGGGGAGAACACAAGACGGACCATGCTCCTCAAAGCCAAGTAGCCCCCCAACTTTATCCCAAGACATAGTCAACTTCTCGGTCTTGGTCATCCAAATAATATACCGCGAGGTCTCATTTGCAAAATGAACTGTGGCAAGAAACTGGCACACAAGGGCTTCATCAAAATTCTGAGAGAAAGTCATAAGCGGACGAATACCCAACTCATCAACCAAACTCATAGCTTCGGAGAAATACTCCGAATTCCTTTCAATGTGGCCCATATTGATGGAGTGTTGCGGCACCACATTTCCCGACGGCTCGGTCATCAACAACTCTCTATAGCATTGGGCTTGAAAAACTGTGTGGAAACGGGGATCATTGCCTCAAATAGACGGAATAAGGTGCATCTTCTCAACTACATAGGGATTTTCCTTCCTCCTCTCAACATACATTGCATCGGGCATAGTGCTAGCTGTCTTTTGCCTATTGGGAACCTTCTTTGCATTTGCTGGGATCTGCTTGCGTCTTGTAGAAGGAGCCCGAGGGGGGTCAAATTCAGCCTCAAACTCTTCCTCAATCTCATCCACGGAACAAGGTTTCTTGCGCCCCACGGTATTGGTGCGAGTTCTCGGACGAGAGCTACCCGAACCTGTGATAAGCAATGGATAGGGAGGGAAAGGAGATAAGTATGCTCACACACACAAGTCACATTGAGAGGGAAACATGGATGCGAGATTCACATGGAAACGGAAACCCTAGATGCATGAGAGAAAACCTAGGGTAGTTTCTATACAGATCTAGCAACCACATGTCCAAGCCAAGGTGAAGCCACCACTACCCCTACCTAACCATGGACAAAGAGAGAGGAACTCCTAGTGCATCCCCATCCATCAACTAGATGGGAGAGAGAGGGAGAACCGTACTGTCATCCATTGGAGGGGATCAGAGGAGGAGGAGATGGAGGAGTTCGAGGGGGCACCGGAGAATGAGTCTCGGGGCCGGAGGAGCTCCAATCCGGCAGCTGCACGAAGGAGGTGATGCGGTTGGAGAGAGAGAGGGCTTTGGGGGGCTCGGTGGGGAAGAAGAAATCTAAAGATCTTTCCCCACGCGAGCCCTAAAAGGGATCTCTCCAGACCCGCATGAGCGGTACTGCCGCCAGACCCGGCGGTAGTGCCGCTCCTGGCACTGCGGCCAAGTCTGGGGTACCCCGCATGCTGCGAACCCGCAGTAGCGGCAGTACCGACGGACTTGGCGGTAGTGCCGGCGCCTGGGCACACTGCCGGCCCTGGCGGTACCACCGTACTGCAGGACTGTCAGGACAGTTCTACCGTGGCGGTAGTGTCACCAGGTCCGGCGGTAGTGCCGCCGACCTTCTGCACAGCCAGCCCGAATCTTGTGTTCTAGAGCATTTTGAAAGGGAATGGCTTGTAGGAACGAGGTGTTGGCATGGGATAGAAAGCTCAAACTGTCATAGAATGGTACGAAACTCATAATTGCAAGATGCAATTCAAAAAGGCCAATTTATGAGTGTTTTTCCACAAGACGCACATATTGACACATATAGGTCTAAAAAGATCCAAAAGGAAACAAAAGAAGCAACTCCCCACGTGAGGAGGTCGGTGGCCGAAGCCACCATGTATGAGTAAAATAGAGTGAGACACCGCGAAGATATATCCTGGGTTCTCGCTCAAAACTCATCGTTGAAGCACAATTTGTCACAAAGTGACTATAATGCAAGATTTGTCTATTTGCGCATAATGGAGAGAGTGTCTGCTCATGAATTGAACTACACTCCCCCTATAGCCATGCCTACATCTAAACTAGATAGAATGACTAACATGGGCATGTGCGATACGGTCACTCAAAGTTAATCGAATCCACGAAATTTAGTTCATTCCTCAACTCTAGAAACCTTTGGACATCAAGGGCCTTCATGAAGATATCGACATGTTGATCCTTCGTGCCAACGTACAATGGCTCGATGTCGCCTCGCTCCACATGCTCCCGGATGAAGTGATGACGAATCTCGATATCCTTCGTCTTGGTGTGTTGCACTGGGTTGTGGGCGATCTTGATAGCACTTTCGTTGTCACAAAGAAGAGGTACTTTGTCAAAGGTGATGCCGAAATCCTTCAAAGTTTGCCTCATCCATAGCAATTGAGCACAACAACTTGCGGCGGAGATGTACTCGGCTTCGGTGGTGGAGAGGGCAACACAATTTTGCTTCTTTGAAGACCAACACACCAAGGACCTACCAAGAAATTGGCAAGCCCCGGAAGTTGACTTCCTATCCTTCTTGTCACCTGCATAATCCGCATCCGAGTACCCCGTGAGAGAAAGCTTGAACCCTTGGGGAACCAAAGACCAAAGCTTGGGGTATGAACTAAATATCGAAAGATTCGCCTAACCGCCGTAAAATGGCCCTCTTTAGGAGCGGATTGATACCTTGCACACATGCCCACGCTAAACATAATATCCGGCCTAGATGCACAAAGATAAAGCAAAGAGCCAATCATGGAACGGTATACCTTTTGATCCACATCTTTCCCAAGATGATCCGGATGTAGATCGGTGGAGGTGGCCATAGGAGATTTGCAACCCTTGGCATCTTCAAACTTGAACCTCTTGAGCATGTCATGGGTGTACTTGGCTTGATTGATGAAGGTACCTTCTCTCAATTGTTTGATCTCAAAACCAAGAAAGAACTCTAATCCCCCCCATCATGGACATCTCAAATTTGTCTGACATCAACTTAGCAAACTCATCATTGAATCGAGTGTAATAAGAGCCAAAAATGATATCATCCACATAAAGTTGGCATATAAACAAGTCACCTCCAACCCTTTTGGTAAAGAGTGTAGGGTCGATTACTCCAACTTGGAATCCACACTCTACTAGGAACTCTCTAAGGTGCTCATACTAAGCACGAGGTGCTTGTTTGAGCCCATAGAGAGCTTTGTCTAGTTTATAGACATGATCGGGAAAGTTGGGATCCTCAAACCCCGGAGGTTGCTTGACATAGACCAACTCATTTATGGGTCCATTAAGAAAAACACTTTTAACATCCATTTGTTACAATTTAAAGTTATGATGAGAAGCATATGCAAGCAAGATACGAATAGATTCTAGGTGAGCTACGGGAGCAAAGGTTTCACCGAAGTCAATTCCTTCCACTTGGGAAAACCCTTTAGCCACTAACCTCGCCTTGTTACGGATCACAATACCGTTTGCATCTTGCTTGTTCTTGAATACCCACTTGGTTCCAATGACATTCTTGCAATCCTTGGGTCTTGGCACTAATTTCCACACCTTATTCCTCTCGAAGTTGTTGAGCTCATCATGCATGGCCTCAAGCCAATCTTGATCTTCAAGAGCTTCAAATACTTTCTTGGGCTCGATGACGGAAACAAAGGCGTGATGAGAGCTAAAGTTTGCCAATTGTCTTCTTGTGGAGACCTTGCCATGAACATCTCCAAGAATCTTGTCCAAAGTGTGTTCATTACGCTCGAGACGACGATCTCTTGCCCTTGATCTTCTTTCTCGTATCTCATCGACTGACTCTTGTGAAATAGCCTGATCATCACCTTCATCATTAGGGGATTGAGGATCATCATGACGAGCTTGATCTTCCGTGACATCATTTGGTGAATAGGAGCCACTAGGTGGGTCTTCAATGACATTGGGATGATCTTGTCCTTGGCCTTGCTCACTAGCTTGAGGACTTGGCATTTGATCTTGATGGGCTTCCGGGGGCACAATGAAGATGCTTCGAGTTGATGATGGCTCCACATGAGTAGAGTATTGTCCTTCTCCTTCCGCCACAAGGGGTTCCTCAACAGGGCGGATCTCTCCCACACCCATTCTTCTTATGACGATTGGAGGAATTACATCACCTACAATCAAAGGATCAACACGTGCTCCTTGGGAGCCATTATCCTCATCAAAGTGCACGTCCCAATCTTCTTCAACTTGTCCGGAGGACTTGTTGTAGACTCTATAGGCATGTGACACCGTGGAATAGCCAACAAAAATACCCTCAAAGGATCTAGCTTCAAATTTAGATACACGAGTACCTTTCTTTTTGATGAAGCACTTGCACCCGAAGACACGGAAATAGGATACATCCGGCTTCTTACCAAGGAGGATTTCATAGGGAGTCTTGTTGATGATCTTGCGAAGATACAACCGGTTGGTGGCATGACATGCGGTGGCTACGGCTTCAGCCCAAAAGTTATATGGAGATGAGAACTCCGCAATCATGGTCCTAGCCGCATCCATAAGAGTCCGGTTCTGCCTCTCCGCAACACCATTTTGTTGAGGGGTGTAAGGAGTGGAATATTGATGAGCAATCCCCTCTTCGCTAAGAAAACCCTCCACGGTGTAGTTCTTGAACTCGGTACCATTGTCACTTCTAATTACCATGATCTTCTCTTGATATTGTCATTGAGCCATGTTGATGAAGTCAATCACTTTTTGTTGAGTCTCGCTCTTCTTCTTGAAGAAATAGACCCAAGTGTACCTTGAGTAGTCATCCACAATCACCAAACAATATTTATTCCCACCAAGACTATCACATGATAATGGACCAAAAAGATCCAAGTGAATGAGCTCGAGAATCTTCGTGGTGGTGATGATGTTCTTAGCGGGATGTGGACTTCCATGTTGCTTTCCTAGGACACATGAGCTACACACACGATCTTTTGAAAACTTAGTATCGGTTAGTCCAAGGATATGACCACCTCTTTGGAGTTTGGAGAGAGTTCTCATATTGGTGTGGGCAAGCCGGCGGTGCCAAAGCCTACCCACATCAACTTTAGCCATTAGACAAGTCGCGACACTTGAGGTTTCCTTCGAGAAGTCAACCACATACATGCCGTTCTCGACATGTCCAACAAAGGCTAATTTATGAGACTTCTTCCAAACAACAATCACATTGAGGTCATCAAAGTAAACACCAAAACCATAAAGAGATAGTTGGTAAACGGAGAGTAAATAAAGCCAAGGGACTCAAAAAGGAGGACGTTCTTGATGGATGTATCATTAGAGACAACCACCTTGCCTCGTCCCAATACCTTAAGAAGAGATCCATCTCCAATACGAACATGAGTAGCATGAGATTGTGGAGGTTCCAAAGCTCCTACCAAATCATTGCTTCCGGTCATGTGTTGTGAGGAACCACTGTTCACCGTCCATTTGGTTGTCCCGGAAGCATTGACCTACAAGAGATTAAGTCTTTGTCTTAGGTCCCCATTTTTGAATGGGTCCTCTTTTGTTAGTCACAAGGGTCTTAGGCACCCAAATAGCCCAATGATAGTCATCACCAAAAGAGGTGCCGACATACTTAGCATAAACATGACAATTTTTTGCTTTCATGAGAACATAGGAAGGGTTGTATTTGCCGGCAAAATTGTTGTGAGACCCACGAGGGTTCACGGTGCTGGGACTAGAGGCAATGGTTCCAACGGTATCCACATTCAAAGGTTGTGAGATGGTTCCGGAGGACCCCACTTCCACATCCTTGTTGATGACCTCCTTACCCTTTGCCAACTCTCCTTCTATAACAAAAACAATAGGTTAGAAGAGGAAGTTGACACGTTCTTCTTGTTCTTGTTCTTGTTCTTCTTCTTCTTGTTCTTCTTCTTGGACTCAGAGTTGAATCCAAGACCATCTTTCCCTAAGTTCTCCTTTTGACCACTAATAAGATCATTGAGATTCTTTTCACCTTGAATGCAAGAGTCTAGCCCTTTCTCGAGTTGAGCCTTTAGTTTACCATTCTCCTCAACAAGGTTATCATGCTCACAACGTGGGTTAGAGCTAGCAACATTATCAATAGAAAGAGAAGCCTTTTCTTTCACAAGTTGACCTAGGAGTTGATTATGTGACTCCTTAAGAGCTTTGAGTTCTCTTTCGAGCTTCTCATTTTCTTGGATGAGTCTAGCATTGCCAACCCCTAGCTCACTCTTTTCCTTTTTAAGAACATTAGCAAGAGCAATAGAATGTTCATTATCCTTTTTAAGTCTAGCCATGTCAATTCCATAAGTTTCATCAAGATTAGCATATTTTTCCTCAAGAGCACTCCTACGAGTTTGCTCATCTTCAAGAGCCTTAGAAAGACTAGCAATTTCATTAGCAAATTCATCACTTTGACTTTCTAAGGTGTCAATTATTTCTTCTTTCTCATCTAGTTGTTCAATAAGAACATTAACATTAACTTTGGTTACACCTTTAAGTTTTGCAAGCCAAACATCTAAATCATTTGTAACTTGTGACTCATTCTCAATTTTATCCACGCAATCCAACAAAGATGGAGAGGTAGAAGCAATGGGTTTGGGAGAAGGAGTCGTTACCGAGGTGGCATTTGCCATGAGACATGTGGGGGTTGAAGGAACATTCTCATTGGGGGATTTGAAAAGGGATGATAGTGAAGAGGAAGAGGTAGCTATGGCGACGTGGGCCATACCTACAACTTCATCTTCGTCTTCATCACCGGACATGTACTCTCCTTCAACTTGTCTCTCTTGGGTGGCAAAGGCATTAGGATCCTTCTTCTTGACGAAATTCTTGCTTGAGGACGACTTGAACTTGTCCTTGTGGATGAGTCTTCCCCCCATGCTCTTCTCTATTCTCAAAGGGGCAACTCATGACGAAGTGGTTGACGTTGCCACAATTATAGAATGTCTTGGCTTTGTTGATTCTTGGTTCACCTCCTTTTGGTGGAGGCCTTCTCTTGCCGCTTTTTCGGTTCTTCCAATATATGTCCGCAACAAGTGATATTGCTTCATGAAGGCCACGAACATCGTCCACTTCTTCCTCATCACATTCATCATCATCATCTTCTTCATGGGCAACGGCTCTTGACTTCAAAGCTAGAGTGGATGGAGCTTGAGCAAGAGCTCTTTGACGAGCATGAGCATGATCGGCATTCTTGTTGATAATGCCAATGGAGACAAACTCATTTAGGATGGTGTTGGAATCCATGGAGGCAAAGTCCGCTCTTGACCGTATGGTGGTAGCCAAATATTTCTTGACGGGGGTGATGGCCTTGAGAAACTTCCTCTTGATCCAAGCATCATCCACTAGCTTGTCACCGTACTCAGTCAATGTCACGGCAAGGGCCGTAAGTCTTCGATATAGATCTTCTGGTGACTCATCATCTTGCATCACGAACTCTTCCGCTTGATCCAAAGCGGTTTCATACTTGGATTGTTGGATGCTTTTGTTCCCCAAAAAGAGGTTGTCGAGCTTTTGCCAAGCATCTTTGGCGGTCTTGCACATTAGGATGTGAGGGAGATACGCATCAGTTGCCGCCGATTGGATTGTGTGAAGGGCGGTGGCAGTGAGTTGAGAGTTGATGTCCTCCCTCGGTGTCAAGTTGTTAGGATCCACCGGATGAAATCCTTGCTCTACAATTCGCCACAAGTGAGTACAAGAGCTTGACAAATGAGAGCGTAATTTAAATTGCCATCTAGCAAAATTGATTGGATCAATTTTAGGTGGGGGGCCAATGTTGTTTATGTGTGGCATAGAGATGATGGGGTGAATGTTGTTGTAGATTTCCCCCAAAGGAATTTCGGTAAAGATGCCCGGAGAACTCTTAGGGTTAGTACCACTCTCTTTGGTTCCTTCTCCACTCGTGGTGGGGTTAGTGATGATGTCACTACCACCACCTACAATGGGAATGGGAGGGGGACTAACACTAGGAGTCTTCCCTAAATATTCCTCGAACATCTTCCGCATCATATCACCAAGGTTAGCATTGACGTTAGCGGTGATGCTTGTCTCTAGAGTAACAACCTTTGAGACAAGACCACCGATAGCGTCTTTGACGTAACCTATAGTGGCCGGTGCTTCGGATTCCTCTTTGTCATCCATACTCTCTAAGGTTGTTAAACCTATGATAAGAGACGAGGCTCTGATACCAATTGAAAGAATGTATGGTCGACTAGAGGGGGGGGGGGGTGAATAGGTGACTACCAATTTTAATTCTTTTTCTTTTAATAGGTTTTTAGCAAGGTAAAATCAAGTTGTCTAGATGTGCAACTAGATGAACAACCCTAAGTGATAAGGAACGAGGAACAAGTAAAGCGCAACGGAAAGTAAAGGATAGAAGTCACCGCAAGAGGACACGAGGAAATAATTCCCGTAGTTCCTTCCCAATGGAAGTACGTCTACGTTGGAGAGGTGTGGAGGCTCCTTGGCCCTCCTACAAGCACGTCCGTGCTCACCCTATTCTCCGTGTGCTACTCTCGTGAGGGAATAGCTCTTTCCACTATGAGGTCGACTTGAAGGCGTTGACCAAACCTTTACACCAAGGTTGGGGCTCTCCACAATGAGTTGGATACTCCCAACAATGTCCCGGAGCTCCTCACAAACTATGAAGCTCCGAAACCCGCACTTGCTCCTAGAGTTCCCAAGAACCCTAAGAGCTCACAAGATCCAAGATCCACAAACAACAAGTGGGGGGATTCTAAATTCCTTCGGTGGAAGGCTAGATCTAGGTCTCCTACTTCACTCCTCAAAAGATCAACAAGATTGGGGCAAGGGAGTGGGAGATCTAGGCAATTTTAGCTTGGGCTCATTAATGGAGGAGAGAGAAGAATTTTAGTCTAGGGCCTCTTTTACAAAGGAGGGAGAAACCCTCCTTTTATAGTCTCCTCCTCAAGTGAACTGTTGGGGGGGGGGGGGGGGTTCTGCTCCACTGCAGCGGTACTACCGCCGCTCCTGGCGGTAGTGCCGTTGCACTCTTCACTTCCTTGACCAACGGCTCCTTCTTCCTGGGGGCCATCCCACAGCACCGGCACCGCCGCTGTAGGCCCACAGAGAGCCCCCCGAGCGGCAGTGCTGGCAGCAGTGCCAGCCCCAGGAGAGCTCTCGAAAGCCCAGCAGCGGTACTGCCGCTGTAGGCTCACAGAGAGCCTCCCGGGCGGCAGTGCTGGTGGCACTGCCAGCCCCAGGGGAGCTCTCGAAAGCCCAGCAGCGGTACTGCCGCTGTAGGCTCACAGAGAGCCTCCCGGGCGGCAGTGCTGGCGGCACTGCCAGCCCCAGTGGAGCTCTTCAAAAGCCCAGCAGCGGTATTGCCGCTGTGGGCTCACAGAGAGCCTCCCGGGCAGCAGTGCTGGCGGCACTGCCAGCCCTAGGGGAGGGGGGCTCGCATGCCCCAGGCACGGCGGTACTGCCGCCAGACCCGACGGTACTGCCGCCGAACAAGATTTCACCTTTTTCCAATCTGCACAAACTCATAAAACGATATTAGAAATAAATTCTTATGTTGTCATTAATACCAAAACATATTAGGGGACTAGATGCACTTTCACCAGGGATTTAACAGTTTGAATTTTGCTAAGTTCAAGCAGCAGCACCAGAGGTACTCTTATCTGCAGAGGGATTGTCAGTCTCGGCAGCTGTCTCGGTTGCGGCCTCCGCGGTTGTGCCGGCGGCAGTGTCAGGAGGTGTGTCGGCTTGGATTTCCTCGTCAACCTCTTCTTCATCTTCGCTCCCTTCTTCTTCTTCATCGTCGGAGTCCGAGGGACCCTCGACGAAGTCATGAATCGGGGCGTACTTGATGAAGGAGTATGCCCTTTCCCGGCGACGCTGGATGAGTTCCGGGTCTGTTGTCCATTTTGACCCGGCGCGCATCGATTGGAGCGCGTCGAGATTAATTGCTTCATACCAGGAGAGGACATAGACTAGGGCCTCGTCTGCGCCAACTCGGGCGGCAGATGCCCGCCACTCCTTGAGCCGTTTCTCGCAAGCATGCAGGCACCAGGATAGCTCGTCAACTAAGGCCGGGGTCTCAGCATTGGGCCAGAGAACCCGGTACACACGGATAGCGGCATCAAGGAGACCAACTCCGCCCGCTTTCAGAGGTGACAGGCGTGCATTCAAGGCCACCAGGTGGTCATCGATGGTCCATTCTTTTGAGATTGGTCCAGACTCGGTTCTACTCTCTCGGGCCTTGCGAGTAATGTTATTCGCGGCAGGCTGAGAGTGGGGGAAGTTCCCTGTGAAAAGATGGTTAACGCCGGAGTGAGTTACATGTCGACATACATTGGATGTCGGGCAATGACAGAAGAGTAAAAGAGGCTTACTGTCCATCTCCTTGTTGATCCTGGTGAGCTCCGTCAACCATATCTTGGTCTGGCCCTTGAGGGTCTGAAGTTCTTGATGGGCCGAGGTAGCGCGGACCTCAGTTTGCTCAAGTGATTCCTTGAGTTTCTGGGCCTCATCTACCCGGAGCTGTTTTTCCTCGGCGGCGGTTTTCTCAAGTTCGGCATTATGGCTCTGCACCTTTTCAAGCTCGGCCGTCAGCCGAGATACCTCGTCCTGCTCCTTCTTGAGCTCGGCCTGGTGTGCGTTGTCACGCTCCTTCTGTTCGGCTGTGCCGAGATAGCAGAATTAGCATATAAAAATTAATGCAAGTGCAAAATAAAGCACAGAATGTGAATTACTCTGAAGGGTGGAGATCCGCTTCAGCAGTTCTTCGACCTTAGCCTCCGTACCGACTATTTATGTCGGCAAAAAAAGAAGTTAGAAATGAGATCAAGGCAGTTGTGCATAACTGCTATGTCGGCAGGAGAAAAGGGTACCTCTGTTGTTCAGCTCGGCTTGCAGTTGCTTGTGCTGCTCGGAGAGTTTCTTGTGTGCCAGCAGAAGTTTGCGGTGCAGCCGAGTCCGGGCGGTCGTGCAAGACTAAAAAAAAGGAAGTGTTAGTGTTATTTGTGAAGATTCATGCCGAGTAATCTTTACTCGACCGAGTTTCAACTACTCGACCCGAATCTCGGGGACTGGGGATAGTGGATATCTTTTATGAAAAGGCTAACCGAGAAATCTTTACTCGATGGTGTTTACCTCAGCGGCTTTATCGGCTTCTATGACGGTAGCCTTCACCGCGAACATCTTTTGGGCGAGAAGACTCGGACCTGCTGGGTGCTGCGAGGTCACCTCGCCCGTGTCGGCAGCATTCCAGTCCATGTTATATTGCTCGAGCGAGCCCAAGCTTTTCCCGCTCAGAGTTCGTAGCGGAGCAAACCCCCAGGTGGTAGTCCGGATGCCGGTTGATGTTGCTGCTATTGCACCTTGGCTTGGTGGCACGACCAACCGTCTATCCGGGTTGGGCGGTATCACCTTGGCCGGCGCTTTCCTGGCCGCAGAGGGCGCGGTTTTCTTCGTCTGCTTTGGCTGCGGCTGCGTTGGTGGCGGCGGTGGCCATTGCTGTGACTGTGGCTATTGCTGCTGGTGTGTCGGCGGTGTCGGCTGTGGCTGTGGCTGTTGCTGCTGCTTTTGCTGCTGTTGTTGCCGTTGTTGCTGCTCCTGCTATTGCCGCTGAGGTTGCTCTGGTCTTTCTGGGGTCTTAGCAGTTTCTGTCTCGGTGTCCATGGAGTTGACACCGGGATCTTCATCTCGGTCAGGCGCCAAGGTGTCGGCTCTGACTGGATCCATGGCTTCTGCTTCCGGGATGTTCTGTTCCCCTTCGGTTTTGGCTCCGGATCCTGGAGCTGAGGGGTTTGCCGGTGGGCTTGTCCTTGGTGGGCTGTGCACACTGGCGTCAGCATGCCCGGACGGTGGCGGCGTCACGATCAGTGACCGGATGGAGGATGCACTCTGTGTGACCTCCAAGGGGTCCCTGCATTGGAATAACACAATACGTTATCTCGGTCAAAGGAAATGAACAAGGAAAACAAGAGTTGTTCGGATACAGAATGAATATTGGCAAAAAGTATCTTACCCGACAGTGGTTGGTCTCTGACGTGGTTTCCTCGAGGCCATCTTCTTCTTCTGTTTCTTCTTCGGGGGGCCGGAGGCTTCTGAGGGCCCGGCTTCCGAGGACCCGGTTGAGCGCGCTTCCGGAGCTGACCTCGGCTTCCCACGGCAAGGGGCGCCACATCAAGCACCTGTTCGTCCGGGTCAGCTGATGTCAAGGGCACCAGGTATGAGAATGCAGTTGGGTGAGGGTCAAGTACCTCAAGAATTTCACAATCGTCATCGTCGTCTGACCAATCTCGCATGGAGGCACGAGTCTTATCCGTAGCAGGACCAGTGCCGGTATGACGGTATCGGGGATCGGCATGTAATCCTCGTTGTCCGGGTCTTCTGTGTCGGTGACAACCAGATCTTTGCCCCACTTGATTGATGGATCCGGTCCATCCTCGGTCCTCTGCCATGCAAATATCTGCATGACAAATACGAAGAATTGAGTTAGTACAAAGGATAAAACAGTGCACCGATATAAGAGTTTATGTCGGCAGGAAACTTATGTTGGCTGAGGTCTCAGGTTACTTACGACGGGCGGAAGGTTGTTCCGGCTATGGGGTTTTTTCCCCATTCCCAGTTATCCGTCATCTCCGGGCTATGGCCTTGACGCGCCTCCAGGCCTGGGCCTTGCTTAGCTCATATGTGCTCGTCCGGGTTGGATCGAGTGGGCCACTCATGTGGCAAATCTTGTGAACCCGGCGTTGGAGAGGGGAGACTCGGCGACTAATGAATGTCGCCAGCAGGTCGTCTGCCGACATCCCTTCCTCTTTAAGCTGGATGACGACCCGGTGGATTTTGTTCACCTCCGAGATCGGATCCTTCGGGGCATACCCCCAGTTGTGCTGTGCTGTGGGTGGACCGACTGTGAATCTCGGTAAGCCGATTAAATCGACGTCGGTCGAATTCTTCACGTAGAAGAAGGACCGAAGCCATTTCCGGCATGACTCTAGACCTTGGATCCGAGGAAAGATGGAGGTGCGCCGGGGTATGACGGTGGCGGCTCCGCACTGGGTCATGACCTTTAGTGCGCCGGGGTTTTCCTTATCCGGGATAACTTGTTTCTGGAATTGGAAGTATTTGGACCAGAGGTTGGTGGTGGGCCAGAGGCCGAGATAACCCTCCGAGAAGGAAACAAGTGCTGAGAGTGTGGTGAAGGCGTTAGCCGGAAGATGATGAGGTTGGAGGCGGAACTTGTCGACGAAGTTGCTCATGAACTCGCTCACGGGGAGCCCAAACCCACGCTCAAAGTGAGCAACAAACACAACGTACTCACTGGGTTGAGTTACCGGCGCGAGCTCAGGACCCGGAAACCGACATACCATTCCTTCCGGGATACGCCGAGTCTTGATCAGCCAATCGATCTCGGCTTGGGTGCCATTAGAGCCCTCCCAGGCGGCTCTGGTGGATCCCTCCTCGGCGAGCTCAACGACGGCGGCATCTTGGGAGGCCATCTGGGCGGCGCTGCTTGGTGGTGACCACCGGTTGTCCGTGGCGACGTGGCGGTGTGCTGCAGAGTTCACCGGCGGTGAGCAATGCGACACGGCGGTGGAGAGAACAAGAGGCAAAAGGAAAAAGAAAAAAGGGGGAAAACTTACCGCGGCGGTGAAGCTCGAAGCGCTGCGGCGTGCGGCGGCGGCGGCGAGCTGCGCGCTGTGTGGCGGCGGAGCTCTGCGTGCGGCGCGTCGGTGACGTTCGGCTACGGCGGCGGCGTCGGTGCGCGTGGAGCATGCGGCGGCGGCGGAGCTCTGCGCACTGGAGAGAGGAGACGGAGAAAAAGAACAAGATGTGAATGTGAGGGGGGAGGGGAAATCTACCTGCTCTCTCCTATTTAACAGCGGGAGGAGATCGTGCGCCCTGCATTCGCTGCGCATGATCTCCGTAACCGGCGGGGAAACTGCCCACAATCTGCCCCACGATCGGCCGCATGATCGGCCACAGGAGACCAACCGTCCGGTGTGGCGTAGTTAATCGTGCGGGATTCGAGGCGCCACGCAGGCGGCGCAGTCAAAATACTTGAGTGCCTGTGTGGACGTAATAGCTGGTGGGACCAGCATGCCATGTGTGACACGCGTTCTATGGTCACGTCCATCCGTGCACAGGGACCAAAGCGTCTCGCAGGGATGCTCTGCCACGTGTATTGACCCGAGATTCGAAGGAAATGAGGAATTCTTCCATATGTAGGAGCTGTACCGACATAGAATTGGATATCAGGTTTGGATAGAAATCAATTTTCGACATATAAGCTGAGCTGACATATGGTATGTCGGCGATCATTTAAGTTCTTATTGTTGAGTTAAGCTGCCGTGGCCCTTCATCCGAGGCTGTAGGACCGCGCCAGCTTCAGGGACTAATGTCGGGGGGCGACCCCCGAGGGTCAAGGTAATGAGTTAAGTATAGACCCGGAGTTGACCGGGTTAGTGTTAGTGTTGACCGGGTCAGTGATGACCGGGTCAGTATTAACCGACATATGATGGACCGGCATGGCCGAGATAGCCGTGCTGGCTTAAACCGACATAATGGAACCGAAATATCCGGACCTACATATCTGGACCGACATACAAAGGTATGTCGGATTATCTTCATGATTCCTTGTATGTGCAGGGGAAGAGCGAACCGAGTCAAGTGTATCTGGCATGGCTATGCCGGGTAACGAAGACACACCATATTTCGGTCAAGGGTCAGGGCAAGTGTCCAGTCCCTCCAATCACGGAGCAGGGCATGGCGTCGCGTAGCAAGTACGATGGGATATGTCTCCACCATACTGCTGACCAGGGCGGTACGGGGGAGTAGTGCACATGCATGGAGGGAGTGTCCTGCCCAGGACAGAGGAGACAAGGCGACTAGGGGCTGATGCAGGCCAGGGACGGCCACAGTAGCTCGTGTTTCACTGTAACTTGGGCACCATTATATAAGGTGCCCGAGGCCCTCGTAGAAAGGATCGATGGTTGGGAGAGCTTCTGCTACTAGAGATAGAACTTGAGAGACCAGAGTTTAGAAGAGAGAAAGAGCCCTAGTCATCTTAGAGCTTGGCATACAGCTCGAGGAGCCCCTTTGTAACCCGGGTTGTGACTTATATACACTCAGACAAGCAGGAGTAGGGGTTTTACCTCCTCACGAGGGCCCTGAACCTGGGTAAACCGCGTGTGTGTTCATGTTTCTGTGTGCGTAATCCTGTGCATAATCCCTCCCCGGTGCCAACAGCATCCATCGGCCCCAACATAAGCCATCCTATGGCATATGTCTATTCACCACGACGACAACTCTGGAGCATAAGGACGACTCCTAATAGATCTACTGGCTTCACGCCGTTCTTCATGGTCTATGGAGCAGAAGCAGTCCTTCCCAGTGATTTACTTCATGACTCGCCACGAGTCACCAATTACATCGAGACAGAGAACGAGCTTGCTCGCCAGAACTCGGTGGATGCACTTGAAGAGGCAAGGGAGTTAGCCCTTGAGAGATCTGCAGTGTATCAGCAGGACTTGCGGCGATACCACGCACGCAGAATCAGAACTCAGACTTTCCAAGAAGGATACTTAGTGCTTCGTCTAGTCCAAAATAAGGAAGGGATGCACAAGTTATCTCCTCCATGGGAATGACCGTTTGTTATCAGCAAAAACTTGCACAATGGGTCGTACTATCTAATGGATGTACGAGAGCCGGCAATTGAAAGCAAAGGAGCTGACACAGCTCATACACTAGACCTCTATTAAGAGGCAAAGAGGCCCTGGAACATAGCCCAGTTGCGTCCATATTACAGTTAATCCTTGTAAGCAAGATATGCAAGTTATCAATGAGCCCAGTGAGCTCTTCATACATTGTATCATGATTATTATGATCAAAGGAAATAAAGCCGACTACATTTGAAATTGAAATTGTTTGTCGAAACACTCAGTATGTGTGCTTTATTATGTTTTGATCTTGAGGTTCTTGGGGGCTTGTCTTTCAGAAAAAAATTCAAGCTTTAGACTCTTGAACCCGGCACAGAAGCCGACTCATTCCTGATTTTTATCTGGTAAGTTAGATGCAACTCGCAATTTTTTTGACTAAATACTACAGGCATAACTCGTCCTGAACTCCTATGAAGCCTAAAAAGGACTTAGGAGAAGTTGGACTTGTTATAGCGAAACTGTTAGTAAAAGTCACACGAGGCCTACTTATTCATCAGTATAAATTTCAGATGGGTTATAAGAAGCAAAACAATTTAAATAAATTGGGCAAAAAGGCAAAGCCTATCACATAGAACCAAGATATGCAAAGCATGTCATTACAAAGATAAAAGTTTTACATCCCAAAAGCCGGACAACACGCCATCAGTTAAAGATAAAGTCTACAAATCATCCAAAGGATGAGCCGATTGTGCAGGAGCAGAACTTGAAGCATTAGCAGCGGCACCTTGAGCAGAGCTGTCAGGTGTAGAGGGATCCTTCGTCACAGGGGCGACTCCTTCATCTGGATTCTGGGAGTCGACAACATCCTCTGGAAGGGCTCGAGCAGGAACAGGTGCCGCAGGAGTTGATGATGCAGGACCCGTGGAAGTGGACGCACCAACAGACAATTGTGAAGGACGTCCGAACTCCACAACTGGAGGAGTCACCATGACGATTTTCTGGTTGTGGGAGTCGTATTGATGTGTCCATATCTCGGAGTCCATGTTGTTGACAATCTGGCAAGCAAAAGGCCTTATCAGACTTCTGCTATCTTTCAAAGTCATCATTGGTGAAAGGGGAGCCATTTTCATGCTGTTCCGGCTTGCCCAAGGTCAACAATGCAGGTTCCACAGTCGTTGGATAATATGCCCGCGCCAAGGCAAGGACTCGGACAGCTGCACGCCTGAAAGAGGACTCCTTCCAAGCCTTCACATAAGCAGGAGCTCGAGATAACTCTCTCACCAGACGCTCAGGAGCTGAAGGACACTTCTTCTGAGGAGACAGATAAGTGACAATGGCTTTGGCACCCTCCAACAGCTCGTTCATTTGTGGGCTGACTCCTAGTTTCATTTTTGAAGAAGCTGAGCCTGAAAGAATGGCAGCGGATCAGTATAGCAAGGCAAATAATTAACAGTTCAAGTACAAAACAGAGAAAGAACAGAAAGTACCAAAGATGCGCTGGATCATCACTTTAATGCCAGTGCGGCAGCGGACAAGGCCAACGTTCAAATCCTTGATGGCTTTCTCAGCAATCTTCTTGTTATGAGCAGAAGCTTTCCTTTCATCTTCCAGCTCGGCACATGTCGGAGATTGTCCCCAGGAACTAGGGGTGTCTCCAAGGTATCGTGTAAGGGGCNGTCACTCCTCCTACCCTTCAGCATGGTATTTTGGTTTATCCCTAGTGAGGCAACAAAGTAAGGTAAACATCCAATGGATCATGATATTCAAGTTGTCAGCTTATCACTTCACCACCCCCGTTACTCCAACTAATGCACACGTCCCCCCACACACGCTCTCATAAACATGCTTGATCATAACAAGGATATAAGAACGGGGTACATAATATGCATCTACTTTCATAACTGAAACAAACATTGCAATCTCAACATATATTAACTCATAGAAAGATCCACCACAATGGTAATACAACGGTGACCGTAATCATGTTGAGCAGCTCATACGGTGCTAACTAATGAGACTCAAGAGAGAGAGAGAGAGAGAGATATGCTACTGCCACAAACCCATAGTCCAGCGGTGGACTATGTCGGAGATTGTCCCCAGGAACTAGGGCGGTGCTCCGGCGACGGTGCTCGTCAGGCTCGCTGCGGACGACACTGCAGAGATTGACACAAGGTCTTACCCAGGTTCAGGGCCCTCTTGTGGAGGTAAAACCCCTACGTCCTGCTTTTGTGTATTGCACTGCTTGGAGAGTTTACAGTACAAGGAGAGCTTGTCGAGCTCGAGGTGGCTAATAATGGCTACTTGCTAGTCTTCAGATCTAGGGTTTGGTCTAGTAGGGTTGCACCAACCGAAGATCGAACCTAGTCCAGAGTCCAACCCTTTGCTTGGGCGTGCTCCTCCTCCTTTTATAGGAGTCCTGGACCTCTTCTGCCCAAATATTTGGGCGGGAAGGGCTACCACATGGCGACGAAGGAGGAGGCGCGGTGCACCATAAAGGTGATGTCCACTATAAAGGTAAAGCTCGTGGACGCGGTCCACGGCAGAGGAACAGCGTCACCAAAGCTGAAAAGGGGCACCGACCAGCTGGACGGTGGGCTGGCGCTTGTCGAGGTGGGAGGTGATCCATGGTGACGCCGTCTTTGGAGCGTAGCTGCAGACTGTTCCCTTGTCACCAAAGAGGCAATACTCGTTGTCCGCTTTCCTCGGCTCCGCTTTGTTGACTGCTTTATACATGGAAACAGCAACTGCGGCGTTGTCGTCATCGCGCGTAGGCACGCGCGTCACTCTGCACATGGCGCAGAGCCCATGTGCGCTCTGCCGCGGGGGCAGAGATGGCTTCACGAGGAAAGCGCTTCGCGAGGCGAAAAGCCTCGCCAAGCCCTTCAGCTTGGTCCTTAGCAGAATTGCGGGCGGCGTCGGAGACGCCTTGTCGAGGAGCGATCCCTCGCCAAGGGAGAGAATCCTTGGCGAGGAGGGAAAACCCTTCGCGAGGGGAGAAATCCTCGCGAAGCTCGCCAGGCTTGGAGAGCCTGGTCCTTAGCGAAAATCATCCAAAGAATCTTGTGGGCCCTGGCAGGCCGGCCCGTGATACCCTGGTTTCCACTGTGCCGACAGTAGCCCCCGGGCCCGCGATGGGCACGCCGAGGCCCATGACGAAGGCGAAGCGTCGAGGGGCCAAAGATGCCTGACAGGGCCGCGACACGTGTCACGCAGCGGTTGCACCCGCGGCCACGACCTCCTCGGCTCCAACGGGCGACGTGGCGGGGCCCGCCACGACTCGAGTGCTGGTCAATAAAGCCTGGGCGCGCAGGCGGCGCCCGTCACTTCTCCCATAACTCCGCCGCCCTCTTCTCAAAAAGACCCTTTCTTCCTCCCAGAGCTCGCCGCCTCCGAGGTCTCCGCCTTCGAGTTTCACTTCCGGTGGCCATGGCTCCCAAGAGGGCAACCGACGGTCAGAAAGGCAAGGCCGCGATGCAGACCGGCTCGTCTGCGGCGGCGGTGCGGGGCGCCGCGCCCCAGGGGACGATGCCGGAATCCCTCGTCGGCGCAGCGGCAGTTTCCAGGGTGCAGCACCTGGTGGCCGCCAACACCCACGAGCTCGGCGCCACCAGCTTAGCGCCCGGTGGCAGCAAGGTCGGTGTGGGGTACTACCCCGTCTTCCTTCACACACTCTACGCCGGCCTCGTTCCTCCCTTCTCCAGCTTCCTCCTGGCGATCCTGGAAGCGTACCGGATCGAGCTCCTTCATCTCCACCCCAACTCCGTGCTCATTCTTGCCATCTTTGCCTACCTCTGCGAGGCATACGTCGGTGTCCACCCCTCGGTGGCCCTCTTCCGCAGCTTCTACTCCCTCCGGAGCACCAAGTCGAACGAGCGGCTTGGATGCGTCTCCTTCCGCATCGCCGCCGCCAGAAGTGAGGAATACATTCCCATCGCGTGGCAGGGTGAGAATACCATCACCGAGGTGACGAAGAAGGTGGAGAAGTTCCGCGAGAAGTGGCTCTTCGTTCGCACCAAGTTGTCGAACCGCAACCTGGAGGTACCCGCGGCGCCGCCGAGGAAGTGGGCGCGTTGGGCGAGTGGTGACTTCGAGGGCCCTAAGCTCATGGCGGTATATGAGCGTATTCAGGTGCTCCGCGAGGCCGGGCTCACCGGCCGGATGGTGGCGAATGATTTCGTTGCACGCCGCATCGCTCCCCTTCAATGGCATTCGGCGCCGATGTGGACCTACTCAGGCCCGGATGACAGGATGCGCCTCAGCCCCGATGATCTCTCCCCGGAAGAGCTGAAGTAGATCATGAGGGCCCTCTTTGCCACGACGTCCATTTCACCCCCAAGCGACGACGACGCCTTGCCGCTGTTCGTATATAGGGATGAGAACGTGCGCGAGGCCCGTAGGCTCCTACCCCTCTTTGACGAGTGGGGCATCAGGCCCGCGAGGCTCGTCGGGTCCCGCCGCAACCCGTGGGCGGCGGAGCAGGAACAGGCGGGCGACGCGCTGGAGCCAGACGAGGACGAAGAGTCCGGCGAGGACGAGGCTTCCCGAGGCGCCAACCCCTCTGACGAGGATGCAGGTTCGAGGAACGTGCCGCCCGGCGCGGACCTCCAGGAGATTTCCTCTAGCGGCGACGAGGACGCCTTCCGCGTGGTCCGTTCCCATCGCCCTACGGAGGAGGGCAGCAGCAGGAGAGGGCGTCACGAGCCCCGCACCAAGGCCCTCCATGACAAGGACGCCGGGGCCGCCTCAAGGGATGCTCCTCCCGAGGAGGCAGTGGCGCCTCCCGAAGAGGCCGGAGCGAGCGCCCTCCAGCCGCCCAGGGGGAAGAAAAGGGTGTGGAGAGCGGCCGACGAGTAAGTTTGGTCCCTTCTTTTCTTTCAGCGTTTGCTCCCGAGAAAACTCCTCCTGAGGGGTCTATGCTTTTGCTCGTGTTTCTTCAGGGTACCCGCGGCGCCGAGGAAACGGCGTCTCCGCAAGCTTGGGGAGACCGCCAGCGCCGCCGAGGAAGCGCCTGCGGCCGATGAGCCGCAGCAGGCGGCCGTCGAGCCGCGGCAAGCGGCTGACGAGCCGAGGCTGGCGACCGACGAGTCGCAGCAAGCGGCCGTGGAGTCGCAGCGGGAGACAGTCCCTCCCGCGGGTGAGCACCGCGCGGAGGTGGTGGTGGTCGAGGAGGTGACGACGCCTCCATCTAGGGGAGCTTCTCACCCCGTGGTTGAACACCGCGAGGAGGAGGTGATTGAGCTGGCGACGCCTCCATCTACACGGGCTGCTACTTCTCCTGCAGCCGAGCACCGCGAGGAAGAGGAAGCGGTCGACGAGGAGATCGTCCTGGAGCCACCCCCAGAGACGGAGGAGGCTCCGACATTTGGGGCGGACGCCCCCGAGGCCACGGCAGGCGCGGCCACCGCTGAAGGGGCGGGGAGCGCCCCTGAAGAGCAAGAGGTGGTGGTGTCGCTGGAGCCCCCAAGCGGCGGGCCAGGGGGCGAGAGGGCGCCTAGCCCCCTGAGGGCTCTCGACGTGGGCGGAGAGGAGGGCGCCCCCACGAGCCCCCAAGCCGCGACGGGGGCCGCTACAAGCTCAGGGCAAGGTGCCCTGGGCGCCTCGACGAGCGTCGAGGCCTCTGCGCCCCAAGACGACGCAGGGGCCCTGACGCTGGGTGAGCCGCGCCCTCGCGCGGTTTGCCGCGATGTTGTCTTCCGCCAATCTCGACAGGCGCTTGACGAGCTGGCGGCGCAGCTTGCCGAGGAAGATCTCGCCAGGGAGAAGGAGCGGGCGAGGCTTGCCGACGCCTGGGCCCTTCTCCACGAGCGAGTGGAAACGTGTCGCCGGCAGGACGCGGCGGCGAGGGCGGCGCGCGAAGAAGCGATGCGCTTCGCGAAGGAGACCCGCGACAGCGTCAAGCGGGAGGCGGCTGAGGTCATGGAACAGCTGGATGCCGCCCGGGAGGCGCTGGAGACGGATACCACCGCCAAGCACCAGGAGCTGGCGGCGCGCGAAGAGACGTTCGCCAACGAGTCCGAGGCCGCGAGGACCAGCTTGACGGAGTTGCGCGAGCGGCTGGATGCCCGCGAGGGGCAGCTTACGCCTCGCGAGACCGAGCTGAAGAAACGCGAGGAAGAGCTCTCCCTCCGGGAGAAAGAGCTGGATCAGCGCGAGGAGCAGGTCCACTCTCTGGAGGAGGAGCAGGCCACCCGCGAGGGGCAGCTGCAGGAGCGCGAGAACTCAGTGGCCAGGAGCGAGGCCACCCGCAAGGAGCGCCACGACAAGGCCAACGCTGACCTTGCGATGAAGCAGAAAAGGACCCAGGATGAGGCTGACGCCAGGGTTGAGCGCATCCGCGAGAGCCTCGCCAACGACTATGACGCTAAGGCCAAGAAGCAGGAAGAGCGCTTCACGAAGAAACGCAACGAGTTCCTGCATCAGATCGAGGGGCTCGAGAGGTCGGAGAGGGAATTGACCTCCCGCCTTCAGCACGCCAAGGAGGCGCTGGCTCGCGCGGAGAAGGAGATCGCCGCCCTGAAGGCGGACCTGAGCGACCTTCAGCAATAGGTGGGGCCGGCCGCGGACCGTGCAGAGCAAGCGCAGGACTCCGCGCGGCACAACCGGGCCATGACGCGCCAGCGCCAGCTCATGCTCCACGAGTTGGTTCGCCGCGCGAACGCCATCGGGGACGACCTGAGGATCGAGGTCCCCCACCTTCCCTCCGGAGGGATCGACGATGAGGCAGCACACACGCAGTTCTTCGGGCAATTCCTCGGGGAGATTGAGAAGGTCGCGAGGCGCTTCGACGAGCGCGTTGTGGCGGAGAGCCGCGATCTTCTCGTCCTTGCCATCAGCCGCGTCTTCAGCAACCTTCTGAAGCTCTGGCCCTCATTCAACCTCGAGGCCGTGATGGAGCCAGTCGAGATCCGCAGCAAGGCGGGGGAGGCCGCTGAGGTGCTCGCCAAGAAATACGACCAAGTTTTGGTCGATGAAGATGAAGGCGACGGCGAGGAAGGCGCCCTGGAAGCGGGAGCTGCCGCGGATGGAGCGGGGACCTCGGGAGGCGCGACGGCCTGAACTTCCTGTAGCTGGTCGCGCATGAGGCACATTATCGTGGTATTTGGTTGTAATAACTTTTGTAAAGACTTGCTTTTAGCTTTGGAACGTGCTTGTGAATGTCCCTTGAGTGGCTTTTGTCTTTTCCCTTCATGTCTTTTTTCGCTCTACGTCTTAGGACCCTCTCTTAGCGCTACACCATCGCCGCTTCAGTATGTTCGAGTCAGTGCTCCACAAGTCTGGGGGGTGCGTGAGGCCTCAAGAAGTAAGAGCTCCACGAAGCGCGATGCTTGGGGCTCCCCTTTGACGTGCAAGCAGCCCATGAGGCGTGGGAGAGAGAAAAGAGACTCGAGGGGCAAAAACCAGCAAGAGGAAATTCGACCAAGTCTTTGTACTTAGCTTAACAAGGCATTCTGCCTTGGAGAGGGTGTTGGTTCCCTGGCGAGATGTTTTTTCTCCTGATGTTGCCTGAGGCTTGGAGAGCCTGTTTTCCTGCATTTGGAGAGATAGGCGTACCCACAAGCAATAGATAGCTAGGATACTTGTGCCCGTAGGTTCCTTCATGCGTGTCTCACGAGGAGAACAGGCACCAAGGTTTTGGTGATCCTTGGTGAGTTGACGTGCGCGGGAGCTGACCCATGAGTTCAGAGCTCCTTGGGAGTTGACATGCATGAGAGCTGACCCGCAAGTTCAGAGCTCGGATCCCTTGGGTTTGAGGCGCTGCCGGGATGCTCCCGTGGCATGGCACCATGCTAGCCCCCGCTCGTGAGATACACATGAGGGATCGTACGGGCGAGAGAGAAAAGCAAATAACACCAAAGCAAACAACACCGAAGCAACAAAATATGCTGGCGCGATGCGCAAAGATTCGAATTGGCCTGAAATATAGGTTCATTATACTGGCGTGGCCAGAAGCACAAAAAATCCGCCATGCTCTTGGCATGGGGTCCACATTCTGTGGCTGAGACTCTCGAGAGGCGTGCCCGAGGCAGACGCATGTAGAGAGAGCTCAGGGGGCCCCTATGCGGGGGTGGCTTTTAGCCTACGTTCCACCATGACCGGCATGGGGATCCACTTCGCCAAGACATGGTGCCTGAAGAGGTTACCATGCCGAGGCTTGGTGGCTTGGGAGTCTTCTCGAACGGCCCGCGGCAACGTATAGTAGAGAGGGGAGCCCGAAGTTTTTCCTCGTGGAGGATGACGGCGCGTGGTTCTTCCTTGATGCAAAAAGTTGCTCGCCGAGGGCGATCAAGGGTAGAACTTGTGCAGGTGTTGGATGTTCCAGGGGTTGGCGACAGGGGTGCCATCCTCCGTCTCGAGCCGCGCGGAGCCAGGCCTGGCGATGTGCACGACTCTGTAGGGGCCTTCCCACATCGGCGAGAGCTTGTGGAGGCCTGCCCTGGAGAGGATTCTCCTCAGGACAAGGTCTCCTGCTTCGAGAGTGCGCGGCCGGATATGGCGGCTGTGGTAGCGACGGAGGTCTTGCTGGTACCTTGCCGCTCTTAGGGCCGCATTGCGGCGGAGCCCTTCAAGCAGCAGCAGGTCGTCGTTGCGGAGTTCGTCCACCTCAGCCTCCTTGAAGGCCAAGACTCGCGGAGAGCCATGAGAGATCTCGCTGGGGAGGACGGCTTCAGCGCCATAGACGAGGGAGAACGACGTTTCACCAGTTGGCTTTGTTGGCGTGGTGCGGATGGACCAGAGCACCGAGGGGAGCTCATCGATCCAATGCTTGCCGCTGGCCTTGAGGCGGTTGAAGCTTCTCGTCTTGAGGCCCTTGAGCACCTCGGCGTTGGCTCGTTTGGCCTGCCCGTTGCTTCGTGGATGCGCCACCGAGGCGTAGCAGATTTGGGCGCCGATGCTGCCGCAGTAGGACTTGAAGGCGCCACTGATGAATTGTGAGCCGTTGTCGGTGATGATGCGATTGGGCACGCCGAAGCGGCAGACCAGGCTCCTTATGAATTTTACCGCCGATTTTGCCGGAATGGTGCGCACGGGTTCCACCTCAGGCCACTTGGTGAACTTGTCGATGGCGACGTAGAGGTAGCGGTAGCCCCCGAGCGCTCGCGGGAAGGGTCCCAGCAGGTCCAGCCCCCAGACCGCGAACGGCCAGGAGAGCGGGATCGTCTGGAGTCCTTGCGCGGGCTGGTGGATTTGCTTGGCGTGGAATTGGCATGCGTCGCAGGATTGGACGATTTCAGCAGCATCTTGAAGCACTGAGGGCCAGTAGAAGCCACTCCGGAAGACCTTGCCTGCAATGGTGCGTGAGGAAGAGTGGTGGCCGCACTCGCCGCTGTGGATGTCGTTGATGAGCTGGCGGCCTTCCTCGGCAGGGACGCACCGCAGCGCGACCCCATTGGGTCGCTTGCGGTACAGGTCTCCGTCGTGGAGGCAGTAGGACTTGGCTTGGCGAGCAATTCTCTCGGCCTCTGCGTCGTCTTCGGGGAGGGCTCGGCTCTGCAGGTAGTTTTTGATCTCGTCAATCCAACCAGTGTCTTGTCGTACCAGGGTTAGCAGCAGACGATCGCCCGAGGGCAACCCGCAATTTGGTGCTCCGCTCGGTGGGGCAGGTGGGAGCTCCTCGTCGATGCTGATGTTGACCACAGGTTGTTTGACTGAGGCCTTAGTGAGCCTTTCCTCGAACACTCCAGGCTTCTGGGCTTCTCTTCTTGCTGCTCGCCGAGCAATTTCATCTGCCTCTTGGTTTTCTGCCCGTGGGATGTGCTTGAGCTCCATGCCCCTGAAGTGTTTCTCCAGCCTGCGTACCTATTCAAGGTAGGCCACCATGTAGGTGTCCTTAGGCGTGTAGCTTTTGTTGGAGAAGTTGACGAGGAGCTGGGAGTCGCCCTTGATGAGGATGTACTTGATGCCGAGGGCGATGGCGGCTTTTAGCCCGGCGAGGAGGCCTTCATACTCAGCGATGTTGTTGGAGACCTTGTCGCTGTCCTTAAAGCACAGTTGGACGGCGTAGTAGAGCTTGTCGCCTGTCGGTGAGGTGAGAACGGCGCCAGCCCCTGCACTCCTGGCCGCAAAGGCGCCGTCGAAGTGCATGATCGAGTGGCTTGGTGTCGTTCCTCCTGAGGCTGTAACCTCCTCCTCTGGAAGCTCTTCGTCTTTGCGCGTGTCCGTCCACTCGGCCATGAAATCAGCCAGCACTCTGCCCTTGATGACCCTGGTGGTGTCAAACTCCAGCTCGAAAGGTTGTAACTCAATGCCCCAGCCTGCGACGCGATCTGTCGCGTTCGGGTTGCGCAGGACCTGCTCCAGGGGATATGAGGTGACCACCTTGATGGGGTGACCCTGGAAGTAGTGGCGCAGCTTCCTGGAGGCGATGAGGAGCGAGAAGAGGAGCTTTTGCTGCATGGGGTAGCGCTCGCGAGCATCCCGCAGCACTGTGCTGACGAAGTACACGGGGTGCTCGACGAGGGTAGTCGTTGGTGAGGCAGCGGCTGGCTCCTCCCCAGGCTCAGTGGAGTCCTTGGCGAGGTTTTCTTGGGGCTGGGGGCCTGACGAGGCTGCTTCCTTGTCGGGGGGTTCTGGGCTTGGCGAGGCAGAGTTCTGCTTGTCGAGGGCTGGCTCTTCTCTTTCAGCCACCAAGACCGCGCTTGCCGTCTGAGGAGTGGCTGCAAGGTACAGCTTCAGAGGCTCGCGAGGGCGTGGGGCGACCATGATGGGTGGGCTCGCCAGATATTTCTTCAAGTCCTCAAAGGCCTTTGCTGCTTTGGGGGTCCACTTGAAAGGACCGGACCTCTTCATGATCTTGAAAAATGGCAGCGCCCTCTCGCCGAACTTGGAGATGAAACGGCCAAGGCTGGCCATACATCCCGCTAAGCGTTGCATGTCCTTGAGGCGACGAGGGGGCTGCATCTGCTCTATGGCCTTGATCTTGTCGGGGTTGGCCTCAATGCCGCGGTGGGATACCAGGAACCCGGCGGTGGAGTCTACGATCTGGTCGATCCTCGGGAGGGGATAGGGGTCCTTGGGGCAGGCCTTGTTGAGGTCGGTGAAGTCGATGTAGAGGCGGCTCCCTCCGGTGTGCTTGGGGACGACCACACCGTTGGCGAGCCAAGTGGGGTGGACCACTTCCTTGATGATGCTGGCCTTCTTCAGCTTGTCTACTTCCTTGACGATGAAGTCTTGCTTCTCTGGCGCTTGGCGCCGCGCTTTTTGCTTGACGGGGCGTGCGTTTGGGCACACGGCTAAGTGGTGCTCGATCACCTCCCTCGGTACTCCGGACATATCTGACGGTGTCCAGGCGAACATGTCAGAGTTTGCCCTGAGGAAGGCGACGAGCGCGCTTTCCTATTTGGGAGGCAGATTGGCGCCGATGGTGACGCAAGCCCCCGAGCCACTCGCCTCCAGAGACACTTGTTTTGTCGCGGCCTTCTCCTGGGAGAACAGCTGCTTCTTCTTCGCGGGGGGCCTCGGGAGGGATTCCTCGTCCTCGTCAGCGGGTGACGCCACCACGGCAGCCTTGTAGGCCGCTTGCGCAGCGTACAGGGCGTCCGAAACCACGCCGCGGATGACAATGGTGCCACCCGAGCCAGGGAGCTTGACGAGGTTGTAGGCGTGGTGGGTCACCGCCATGAATTTGGCGAGGACGGGGTAGCCGAGTATGGCGTTGTAAGGCAGGCCGATGTGCGCGACGTCGAAGTCGATCAGCTCGGTGCGGTAGTTGGCCTGGGTGCCGAAAGTGACGGCGAGCCTCACCTGCCCCAAAGGGGTGGTAAGACCCTCTGTCACTCCCGAGAAGGGCCTGGTAGGCATGAGCCGCTCGTAGGGCACCTGCAGCTTCTCGAATGTCTCGACGGAGATGACGTTGAGGCCATCACCCCCATCAATGAGCGTCTTAGAGACGGCGATGTTGTTGATGGTGGGGGTGCAGACCAACGGGATGGTGCCAACGGTTGAAGTGGACTTGGGGTGGTCGCCGGAGTCGAAAGTAATGGGGCACTGGGACCACTTGAGGGGCCTGGAGGCCTCGACTCCGGGGAGGGCTGCTGCGACCTCGCGAGCGAGTTGCTTGAAGTGGCGGTTGGAGCGAGGGGCCTGAGCCCCGCCAAGGATACAAGCTGCCCCGCGAGGCACCTGATAGCCCTCGTCAGCCTCGGCAGGCAGGTTGTCGTTTGCGGGCTGGGCAGCGTTGGCCTGAGGGTTCTGCTGGTAATTGTCGTTGTAGTTGTTGTTCCAGCGTCGCCCCCCGCGGCCGCTGCGGCCTCCGCGGCCTCCGTTTGCCTCGCGAGCCTCGCGAGCCTCGCGAAGCCTCTTGATGTCGAAGCAGTCCTCGGTGGCGTGAGAGTGCCTGTTGTGGTAGATGCAAAAGGGACGATCATCCTTCTTCTCAGGTCCTGCGGCTGGAGTGGCAGCTTGGCGAGACTGCTTGGCGTCAGGCTCTGCCGCGAGGACCGCAGTAGTCTTGCGCTTCTCAGAGGATTTCTTCTTCTTGGACCCCTCAGTGGGGTCCCCTGGCTCGTTCTTGACGAACAAGCGGCCCTCTTCAGCCTTGGCGCACTTGTCCGCCAAGTCGAAAAGCTTGACGACGGTGGTGATGTTGTCGTGGATGCCGAGCTTCTCGAGCATCCGCACGTCTGTGACCCCAGCCTGGAAGGCCAAAATGACCGGCGCGTCGGTGGCATTGGGGATCTTGTTGCGCACTTGGCTGAAGCGCTGGATGTACTTGCGGAGGGTCTCGCCGGGCTTCTGACGCACGGCGCGGAGGTCGTTGTAGGTGAGGCCGCGCTCGTACGTGCCCTTGAAGTTGGCGACGAAGCACCGGCAGAGCTCCTCCAAGAGTTGATGGACTCGGCGGGGAGGTTGGTGAGCCATGAGGACGCAGAGTCCTTGAGGGCCATGGGGAACCAGTTCGCCATGACCTTATCGTCGCCCCTGGCGGCCTGGATAGCCAGAGAGTAGAGCTGCAGGAACTCCAGGGGGTTGTTCTTGCCGTCGTAGCGCGGAGGGAGGTCCGGCCTGAACTTGACCGGCCAGACGACGCGACGAAGGCTGCGAGTGAACGCGGCCGTCGTGCCGTAGGTGACCGTGCCGTTGGCAAGGGTGGCGCGGAGGTGGCGTCCGGCGGTGGCGACGTCCTGGACGGCGCGGTTGCGGCGTTCTTGCCCGCGCTCGATGCTCACGCGTGCGTCCTCAGGGGCTCGCTGCACGATTTGGCAGTCATGCGGCGACGACGCGTGCGATGCAGCGCGGCCGTCGCGAGGAGGAGCCCCCGCTGGAGCAGGTTGCGGTGCAACCGGTGGAGCCGGAGCGGGTGCGGGATGGAGAGGAGGCGCGGGAGGTGCGCCGTGCGCCACGTCCCCCACGAGTGAAGACGGAACCAAGGAACGAGACGGCGCAGGTGCCGCGGCGCGAGCGGCGCCGATGAGCTCGGCAACGCGGTTGAGCCAGGCCTCCTGAGCCGCCGGCGTGGGGCGGTACTGCAGCAGCTCCTGCGCCATGAGGAGCGCAGTCGCCGGGCTGGGCGCAGGGCGGCCCAGCGAGGAGGCAGCACGGTCCCGCGACGGGGGCAAGGAGGAGGCCTCCTCTTCGCCGAGGTCGTCCTCAGCGTGGTCGATGTCGTCGTCGTCAGGGTGCTCGACGCGGGGCTCGGGGTCGACACGGCGCTCCGGAGCAGAGCTCCCACGCGGGCGGCCACGCGGGCGGCCTGCGGGAGCGGTGGCGGCGCTAGCCGTCCGGCGAGCGAGACGCTCGGCACGAGAGCCGGCCATGGCTGTGTCGAGGATGAAGACGCGCCTCAGCCCCCTACCTGGCGCGCCAAATGTCGGAGATTGTCCCCAGGAACTAGGGGTGTCTCCAAGGTATCGTGTAAGGGGCTGAACACGGAGTCAAACAATCCACAACGTGCTCCGGCGACGGTGCTCGTCAGGCTCGCTGCGGACGACACTGCAGAGATTGACACAAGGTCTTACCCAGGATCAGGGCCCTCTTGTGGAGGTAAAACCCCTACGTCCTGCTTTTGTGTATTGCACTGCTTGGAGAGTTTACAGTACAAGGAGAGCTTGTCGAGCTCGAGGTGGCTAATAATGGCTACTTGCTAGTCTTCAGATCTAGGGTTTGGTCTAGTAGGGTTGCACCAACCGAAGATCGAACCTAGTCCAGAGTCCAACCCTTTGCTTGGGCGTGCTCCTCCTCCTTTTATAGGAGTCCTGGACCTCTTCTGCCCAAATATTTGGGCGGGAAGGGCTACCACATGGCGACGAAGGAGGAGGCGCGGTGCACCATAAAGGTGATGTCCACTATAAAGGTAAAGCTCGTGGACGCGGTCCACGGCAGAGGAACAACGTCACCAAAGCTGAAAAGGGGCACCGACCAGCTGGACGGTGGGCTGGCGCTTGTCGAGGTGGGAGGTGATCCATGGTGACGCCGTCTTTGGAGCGTAGCTGTAGACTGTTCCCTTGTCACCAAAGAGGCAATACTCATTGTCCGCTTTGCTCGGCTCCGCTTTGTTGACTGCTTTATACATGGAAACAGCAACTGCGGCGTTGTCGTCATCGCGCGTAGGCACGCGCGTCACTCTGCACATGGCGCAGAGCCCATGTGCGCTCTGCCGCGGGGGCAGAGATGGCTTCACGAGGAAAGCGCTTCGCGAGGCGAAAAGCCTCGCCAAGCCCTTCAGCTTGGTCCTTAGCAGAATTGCGGGCGGCGTCGGAGACGCCTTGTCGAGGAGCGATCCCTCGCCAAGGGAGAGAATCCTTGGCGAGGAGGGAAAACCCTTCGCGAGAGGAGAAATCCTCGCGAAGCTCGCCAGGCTTGGAGAGCCTGGTCCTTAGCGAAAATCATCCAAAGAATCTTGTGGGCCCTGGCAGGCCGGCCCGTGATACCCTGGTTTCCACTGTGCCGACAGACTACTCCCTCTTCATCATGGAGACGGTGGAGATGTCGATGGAGAAGGTGGAGACCTCTCCGATAGGGCTCCGCCGGGGTTTTCCCCCTCCGATCTTCAGCCTCGTGATCTATGTTTTCTGGTTTCTCTCGTGTGGCGGCTCTCCTCTGGAAAAACGTCGGGGGACCTCTTATATAGGCGTTTTTAGGTCACGAGGATGCTTATGGGCGAAGGATCGATGCAAATGGGGCCACGAGGGCCAATTGGGATGGGCCCACGTGGCCTGGTACTGTGGCTGCATGGGACCCCCCTTTTGGTCTCCCGGCCTCCGTTCGTTGACTTCTTTCGCTCCAAAATCTTGTCCTTCCAAAATAATGACCCCCCTAAATTTATAGCTCATTATGACGTCGTTAAGGTCCTGAAACAATTAAAGAAAGAAAAAGGGGTTTTCTGCCTGCGCAGGATTAATTCCATAAAAGGGTAAATCATTATAAATTATCAAAAATCATTAAATAACAGTAATATACCCCTTATATAATGCAAATATGATTGGAATATAACTATTATAGTGCAAAGTTCATGTATGCATTTTAGATGCATCAGACGGTTGAGTCCAACTGCATATTTGTCTTAAAAGTCCACCGTGGGATCGCTATCCAGCCTGTCACCCGACGGTATTAAGTTGCAAGCAAACAGACATTTGCATTAAGTAAAGCGCATGAAGTAAGCAATTCTAATATCAAAAGAGACATTAACACCGATGTTTTACCCTTAGTAGCAACAACACACCCTCGCCCTTAGACGTTTCTGTCACTCATGCCCAGGAACAAAAGGGGGTATGAACCCACTATCTAGCATAAATACTCCCTCTTGGAGATACACACAATCACTTGGCCAAAGTAACTACGCACATCAGAGAGCATGCAAGAACAATAAATCAACATATAAGAATCATGCACAATCTGATCATAACTTCATAATCCATCGGATCCCAGCAAACACATCACATAGCATTACAATAGTCAATCTTGATCATGTTAGGCAGCTTACAAGATCATAAGACATGAAGCATAAGAGAGAGAGATACTACCATCTAGCTACTGCCATGGACTCGTAGTCCAAGGTGGAACTACTCACAAATCATCCCGGAGGAAGGCATGGCGATGAAAAGCCCTCCGGGGTCGATCTCCCCTCCGGCAGGGTGCCAGGATCAGCTTCAGAAACACCCCCGAACTAGGGTTTACGGTGACGGCACGTCGGGGTGACTTCTCTGGAAAATAATGGCCGCCTCGACGTTTTTAGGTTTAATGGGATTTTATAGGCGTCGGAGGGGGCCGAGGGGGTGCCCAGAGGGCAGGGGCGGGCCCCACACGCGGGTCCAGGTGGGGCCGTGATACGTCTCCAACGTATCTATAATTTCTTATGATCCATGCTTGTTTTCATACCATTTGCTACATGTTTTGTTTACATCTTATAGCATTTTTATGCATTTTCTGGAACTAACCTATTAACAAGATGCCACAGTGCCAGTTCCTGTTTTCTGCTGTTTTCCCGTTTCAGAAAAGTACTTAAGGAAATATTCTCGGAATTGGACGGGACAAAAAGCAGCAGTCTTATAATTCAATGGACTACACGGAGCCCGAAGGAGAGGACCTGGAGGGCCGTGGGCCGGCCACACCATAGGGTGGCGCGGGTCCCATGCCTGCCGCGCCACCAGGTGGTGTGGGGCCCACGGGAGCCCTCCGACGCCGCCCTTTCGCCTATATATTGCCCCTGACGCGACAACCCTAAGGGGATACGCCATATTTCACAGAAACATCCGCAGTGCCGCCGCCATCACCGACAAGTTTCGGGGGACAGAATTCTCTGTTCCGGTACCCTGCCGGGACGGGGAAGTGCCCCCGGGGCCATCTCCATCGACTCCACCACCATCTTCATCGCCGTTGCTGACTCCCATGATGAGGAGGGAGTAGTTCTCCCTCGGGGCTGAGGGCCGTACCGGTAGCTATGTGGTTCATCTCTCTCTCCCATGATGTGATCTATATGTGATCATGAGCTTTGCAATCTAGATGTCGTTGTGCTACTCAAGTGGGCTTTATTTATGTGATCTCCGGAGACTCCTTGTCCCACGTGTGTAAAGGTGACAGTGTGTGCACCGTGTGAGTCTTTTAGGCTATATTTCACAAGATACTTGTTCACTGATTTATTATTTGAGTTGGATGTCTCTATGAAATTGTGGTGTGTTAGTACCTCCTATGAATGCTCATGGTCCAGTGTGGGGTATTCATTAGTACTTGGGAATATATCTTTGAGGAGTGCTTTTGCATTCCTACACAATGAATTAGTGTTCGTTATCCAGCCGGAGAATACTTCGGAGTAGTATATTGAAGTGCTTATATTTATATTCAATTATGATTGCATTGTTGAGAGTGACCACTAGTGAAAGTATGATCCCTAGGTCTTGTTTCTAAGCATTGAAACACCGTTTACAACAAGATTTGCTACATGTTTGCTTGCTGCCATTTTTATTTCAGATTGCATTTACTTCATATAATCATCCATATTACTTGTATTTCACTATCTCTTCGCCGAACTAGTGCACCTATACATCTGACAAGTGTATTGGGTGTGTTGGGGACACAAGAGACTTCTTGTATTGTGATTGCAGGGTTGCTTGAGAGGGATACCTTTGACCTCTATCTCCCTGAGTTCGATAAACCTTGGGTGATTCACTTAAGGGAAACTTGCTGCTGTTCTACAAACCTCTGCTCTTGGAGGCCCAACACTGTCTACAAGAATAGAAGCGTGTGTAGACATCAGGCCGCAACAGCAGGCCGCCCCTGGCCTGTGGGTGGCCCCCCAGGTCGCCCTTTGGTCTCCTGGTGCCTTCCGTCAAATAAAAATTTTCCGTAAATTTTCAGCGCAATCCGACGATATTTCCTGTGGTGGACTTTCTGAAATACAAAAACGGCAAAAACAGGAAACTGGCACTAGGCATCTTGTCAATAGGATAGTCCAACAAAATGCATAAAAATGATGTAATATGATAGTAGAAACATGTGACAACATCACAAAACTAGCATGGATCAATAAAAAATTATAGATACGTTTGACACGTATCACCCGCCCCGGCGCCCTGGGCATCTCCTTGGCCCCCTCGACGCCTATAAAATCCTAAAAACCCTAAAATCTTCAGGGTGGTGCTTATTTTCTAGAAACACGACCCAACGCCGCCGCCTCCTTGAAACCTAATTCGGGGAGATTCTGAAGCTGCTCCTGGCACGCTGCCGGAGGGAAGATCGATCCCGGAAGGCTCTACATCGCCATGCCTTCCACCGGGATGAAGTTTGACTAGTTCCACCTTGGACTACGGGTCCATGGCAGTAGCTAGATGGTTCTCTCTCTCCCTTGTGCTTCATGTTTATGATCTTATGAGCTGCCCTACATGATCAAGATCGACTATTTGTAATGATATATGATGTGTTTGTTGGGATCTGATGGATTATGAAGTTATGATCAGATTGTGCATGGTTCTTAGTTATTAATTTATGTTCTTGCATGCTCTCCGATGTGTGTAGTTGCTTTGGCCAAGTGATTGTTTATGTCTCCAAGTGTGAGTATTTATGCTATATAGTTGGTTCATGCCCCCTCTTGTGCCTGGGCACGAGTGACAGAAACGTCTAAGGACGAGGGTGTGTTGTTGCGACTAAGGGTAAAACAGCAGTGTTTATGTCTATGTGATTATAAATGTTGCTTACTTCATATGCTTTACTTAATGCAATTGTTTGTCGCTTGCGACTTAATACAGATGGGTGACAAGCTAGATAGCGATCCCTAGGTGGACTTTTTAGACAAAGATGGAGCTGGATGGCTGATACGTGCATTTTATATCATCATTTTTATATCCTATATTATCATATTGGAATGTTATTTGCATTGTTATATCGTTGTTTTTGCATGTTTTAGATGATTTATGGGACTTTCATACAAAGTCCCTATTTTTGGCATTTAATATCTGGGAGGCAGAATACCCCCTTTTCTTGTTTTTATTATTTCAGGAGTTTCGCGAACTCAAATAATTAAAGGAAAAATACCACGTCAGTTTTTCATCAGGAGAAGGGTGGAGGAAAGAAGACCGAAGACAGACGGGCCACGAGGGCCAAATGGGGTGGGCCCACACGGCCCATGTACCTGGCAGCGTGGGACCCACCAAATGGCCCCTCGAGCACCTCCTCGCGTGGGGCTTTTTACTGACACCTTCATCTTCGCCGAAAAGGGACGCCCTAATTTTCCCCGAATTATCTGAGGCCGTGGCGGCGGCGGAGCTCCTGATTCTATCCGAAGGGGGTCAGATCTTGCTGCTCCGGAGCTCTGGAGAGGGGGGAAATCACCGCCATCATCATCACCCCTCCTCCTTGGCGTGGGAGGAGGCCTCTACATCACCATCATCACCATCACCAGCACCATCTCCATCATCATCTCCGTGATCCACTCCGTTCCCCTCATAGTTTGAGAGTTGCTATACCCTAGATCATTGCCTTGTGCTCCTATTCATGTTTGTGATTGGGTACTTGTCATTATTTGGTGGTGAAGTATTTATTTCAGATTGTGTTGTACCCTTTATGCCACTGATTATGATCATGTTTGCACGTTGTGAGTAGTTCCCGTATGTTCCTGAGGGCATAGGATGAATTGGCAATGATTTATATATAACATGTGTTGGTATTTTGTCAAGAGTTTATCTTTTATGTGATTCTATGATGGTGTTGTGCGAACGTCGACTGCATAACACTTCACCTTTAAAGGGCTCATAGGAGAACAACGTAGTGTAATGAATTGAGGAAGACTTGGGAGGACAACTAAGCCCAAGTCGGAGTCATGCAGTTAAATTATGGGGGTAGTAATGTCGGGGACCTTAGAGTGTAATGCTATGGTGGGACTTTATGTCTTAATAATTCTTGTGCAAGTCATTAAATTGGCCACATGATCCATCATAAGGGGTTGTAGTTTAATTATTTAGCTATGCCTAGTTATGGCTCCGCCCCAAAGAAGATTAAAACTTGACAAGATATGCAATGTGTTGTTTAATAAATCTCTATGCCTAGTGATATCCATGCCGCCCTTGGGAACGATTTCCACATATAAGACACACATCACTTGAGCTTGTCCTCTTGCCACATAGAGGATTGGGCTTTCTCTCTCTTTGAGAGCTTTCTATTTGCTACCATTTGTCTTAAATCATTTTTATTTCTTTTGCAACTATACAACCAAAAATCCCAAAAACATTTGCATCTTTTATTGTTTTATTTATCATCCTTTCTAACCAATACCTTCAGCTCCTCGTGGGTTCGACAACCTTTTCTAATTGAAAGGTGCTACAATTGATCTCCTGCACTTGGGAGCCATCAAGACACTTTTCTGGCGCCGTTGCCGGGGAGCGTAGCGCTATTGGTAAGAAGTTTGGTAAGGAAACTTGAAATCTGAATTATATTTGCTGTTTTATCTTATTGTTACTATGGCACTTAAGAATCGTCCCTCGCTGCACCTTACCCTTTATGAAAGTGCTTATACCACTACTGCTAAAGTGGTTGAAACTGCTGTGTCTAAGATATCTGATATGGGATTTAAAATTCCCACTGGCCATGTTGAAAGAGTTATGAAGAATGCATTTTCAGGAGATGGAACTAAAACTGCACGTGAACACATTGAATTGATTGAAGAAATATGTGGCTTATTCAGGATTCCTGGTATTTCTGAGGACTATGTGAAAAGGAAGTTACTATTTATGTCTTTATCTGGTAATGCTCGTATTTGGTTCAGGTCTTTGGATGAAGAAGCCACTACTGAATGGAGTGTATTGAGGAAGATTTTCTTTCTTAAATATTTTACTCCTAGAGAAGCTTATGAGAGTCGCTGCTATATATTTAATTTCTGGCCACATCTGGGAGAGAGTATTACTCAAGCTTGGGGGAGACTGAAGGCACTCCTTCGTGAAAATCCTTGTCATGATCTTACAAATAAACTTATATTGATAAACTTTTATGTGAGGCTACCTATGAAGCATAAGGAAATTCTGGACAATTCATCTGGTGGGAGTTTTACAAATAATACTGAAGAAGAAGCATGGAATCTATTGGAAACTATTTCTGAAAATACTGGACACTGGGAACTTGATAAAGGTAATAAACCTTATTTTGATTATGGATATTCATGTGTGGAGACCTTCTCTACTTGTATCTTGTTTAAAAATATGAGTGATACATTTAACTTGATCCTTATGTTATACTTGAAATAGCTAAATATTTTGCTGAGCATATCTGTATTCCTAAAAGTGGGTTTGAAACTTATGTTGAACCTGTTAAACAATCTATTATTATTCCTAAAGTTATTAAACAGATAGAGCCAGTGTCATCTGTGAGAATTGAGGAGTATGTTGAGCCACCCCCATATCCAAACCAAGTTAAGAAAAATTTGCTTACTACTGTTACTAACAAGAGTAAAAGGAAATGTCCTAAGCCATATGAACAGGTGGAAGTCAATACTCAAATTTCTGTTATCAAACAATTAAATGAAGAAGATCCTGTTGATGTCTATCTATGTGAAGATGCTACTAAAATTATCAGAGGTAATTCGACCAAGGTGGGAAAACCTATAATATCATGCTCTATTGGGACTTCAAGTTATCATGGTCTATGTGATATTGGGTCAAGCATTAGTGTCATTCCATATTCTCTCTATCTTGAAATCAAGCCTGATATTGATCCTATTGTTATGGAAGGGACAGGTATGACAATTCAACTTGCTAATAAAGAATACGGAAAAGACTTGCTACCCCCATGGGTAGCTACACACCCTAAGTTTGACCGAAACGTATATGCAACGGTAAAATGGGATTACTCAAGTAGACACGGGGGATGTCAGTAGTAGAGTTGATAGAATTATTTAAAAGTATTTTGAAATTTTTTCGATTTTTTTTTCCATCCGGTGTGATTTTTTTAGTAAAGTTTGACCCAAAAGTCAACAAAAAAGTCAACTATGGAAAAAAAGCTTAAAATGACGACCAAAAAATATTTTTTTGAAAATTCTGAAACCAGTTTTGTACACCAAATATCCGTGTTTTATTAGGAAAACAAGCTAAAACGGATACATACGGCTTGCATCTCCGTATAACACATGGGTGTGTAGCTACCCATGCGGGTAGCAAATTGTCTCTCATAAAGAATATATAAGTCCTTTTTGGAATTGTTAGAGATATTGAAGTTCTAGTTGGTAAAACTAAATATCCTGCTGATTTTATTGTGCTTGGTTGCCCTCAAGATTCATTTTGTCCTATTATTTTTGGTAGACCTTTCTTGCGTACTGTTGGGGCTGAAATTAATTTGCTTAAAGAGAAAGTGTTTATGAAATGTGATAATGAAAGACTTGAGTTCAATTTTTCCAAATTTGCTGATAAACATGTTGTGAAAGAGCCAATTTCTGAAGATATAATTGAAACTCTTGCTTCTATAGCTGTAGCTTCAACAGATGTGGTAGAACGTTATATGCTTAATCAAGATGAACCATTTAATGATGAGGAAAAAGAGGCTCTGGAACAAATATTATGGAAACAACCACCACAATTACAGTTGCATATTCCACCTGATAATTTAGGAGTGTTACCACCACCTAAAGGGGATCCTAGTTTTGAATTGAAACCTTTGCCTGATAATCTGAAATATGCATACTTAGATGATAAGAATATATATCCTGTCATTATTAGTGCTAACCTTTCAGCTGAAGAAGAAAAGAAATTACTTGATGTGCTAAAAGCTCATAGACCAGCTATGGGATACTCTCTTGATGATCTTAAAGGTATAAGCCCAGCTCTATGTATGCACAAAATTAATTTGGAAGAGGATGCAAAACCTGTTGTTGACTATCAACACCGTCTCCATCCCAAAATGAAAGAAGTGGTAAGAAAGGAGGTAATAAGACTCATGGAAGCTGGTATCATTTATCCTATAGCTGATAGTAAGTGGGTTAGTCCTGTCCATTGTGTTCCTAAAAAGGGAGGAATGACTGTTGTTCCAAATGATGAGAATGAACTTGTGGCTCAACGTACTGTTGTTGGCTATAGGATGTGCATTGATTACAGGAAATTAAACAAAGCAACTAGAAAAGATCATTACCCATTGCCATTTATTGATCAAATGTTAGAAAGGTTATCTAAACATTCTCACTTTTGTTATATAGATGGTTATTCAGGTTTCTCACAAATTTCTGTCCATAAGGATGATCAAGAAAAGACCACTTTTACTTGCCCATTTGGTACTTTTGCTTATAGAAGAATGCCATTCGGTTTATGTAATGCTCCTGCTACTTTTCAAAGATGCATGAATGCTATATTTGCTGATTACATTGAGAAGATAATGGAAGTCTTTATGGATGATTTTTTTGTGTATGGTACTTCTTTCGATAATTGCTTGTTCAATCTTAACAAAGTTTTGCAGCGTTGTGAAGATCAACATCTAGTTCTCAATTGGGAGAAGTGTCACTTCATGGTTACCGAAGGAATTGTTCTAGGACATAAGATTTCTGGAGATGGAATAGAAGTTGATCCAGCCAAGGTAGAAGCTATTGAGAAGCTACCATACCCAAAGGATATAAAAGGTATAAGAAGTTTTCTTGGGCATGCAGGTTTTTACCGTAGGTTCATTAAGGACTTCTCCAAAATATCAAAGCCTCTAACCAATCTTTTGCAAAAGGATGTTCCTTTCTCTTTTAATGATGATTGCATTGAATCTTTCAATATTTTGAAGAATGCCTTAATAACTGCTCCTATTATTCAACCTCCTGATTGGAAATTGCCCTTTGAAATTATGTGTGATGCTAGTGATTATGCTGTTGGGCTGTTTTGGGTCAAAGGGTTGATAAGAAACTGAATGTTATTTATTATGCTAGTAGAACACTTGACGCTGCCCAAAGAAATTATGCTACAACTGAAATAGAATTTTTAGCAGTACTATTTGCTTGTGACAAGTTTAGACCCTATATCACTGATTCCAAAGTCACAATTCATACTGATCATTCTGCTATTAAATACTTGATGAACAAGAAAGATGCTAAGCCTAGATTAATAAGATGGGTACTTCTACTGCAAGAATTTGATTTACATATTGTTGATAGGAAAGGAGAAGATAACCAAGTAGCTGATCATCTCTCTAGAATGGAAAATATACCTGATGATCCCATTCCTATTAATGATAGCTTTGTTAATGAACAACTTGCAAATGTTAATATATCCAGTGTTAAGGCTGCATCTCCTTGGTTCGCTAATTATGCAAACTTTATTGTTGGAAAAGTATTACCTCCACACTTTACTTATCAACAAAGAAAGAGATTCTTTTATGATCTTAGACATTATTTTTGGGATGATCCTTTCCTTTATAAGAAAAGTGTAGATGGTATTATTAGACGTTGTATACCTGAGCATGAACAACAGGCTATAATAAGAGATTGTCATGATAGTCCATATGGAGGGCATCATGCAGGAGATCGCACAGCAGTAAAGGTATTACAATCTGGTTTCTATTGGCCTACTTTATTTAAAGACTGCCATGAATATGTTAAATCTTGTGATAAATGTCAAAGAGTAGGAAACATTGGTAGGAGAAATGAAATGCCTATGAATTATTCTTTACCACTTGAACCATTTGATGTGTGGGGTTTTGATTTTATGGGACCTTTCCCAGCTTCAAAGACAAAGCATACTCACATTTTGGTTGCAGTTGACTATGTTACAAAGTGGGTGGAGGCAATTCCAACCAAAAGTGCAGATCATGCCACATCAATGAAGATGCTTAAGGACATCATTTTCCCAAGGTTTGGTGTTCCTAGGTTTTTAATTACTGATGGTGGCTCTCATTTTATACATGGTGTTTTTAGGAAAGCATTGGCAAAATATGATGTTAACCATAGAATTGCATCTCCTTATCACCCTCAAACAAGTGGACAGGTTGAATTAAGTAATAGGGAAATTAAACTCATTCTTGAAAAGACAGTTAACAAGTCTAGGTCTGATTGGCCACTTAAAATTAATGATGCATTATGGGCTTATAGAACTGCATTTAAAAATCCTATGGGAATGTCCCCTTATAAAATGGTCTATGGGAAAGCTTGTCATTTACCTGTTGAATTAGAACATAAAGCTAGATGGGCTATTAAGCAATTGAACTTTGACTTTAAGACTGCAGGAGAGAAAAGAATCCTTGATTTAAACCTACTAGATGAATGGAGGAATGAAGCCTATGAAAATGCTAAAATGTTTAAAGAGAAAGTTAAGATCTGGCATGACAAGAAGATTAAGAGAAAAGAATTTAAAGTAGGAGATCAAGTTTTATTATACAACTCTCGTTTCAAGTTTTCTGCAGGGAAGCTAGCTTCGAAATGGCAGGGACCATTAGTCATACAGGAGGTGTACCGTTCAGGAGCTATCCGTCTCTACGGTGATATGAAAGGTAAACCTCATGTGGTCAATGGACAACGTCTTAAACATTATATTGCAGGAAAAAGTTTCGTTGGAACTTTGGAAACATTGAACTTACAAACACCGAAAGAAATAATAAGTGGGGGTCGAGCAGTTTCAGCAACTCCAAATCAATAAAAGGTAACTTTTGTATTGGAAAGTTCCTCAGAATTACATGAAATTTTATGGAAGTCATTTTTTATGGAAATAAAAGTGTGGGGAAAGAAAACTTGACGAAACGGAGTCCCGAGGGAGGAAAGAGGGGGGCCCACGCGGCCAAGTACAGGGGCCGCGTGGGACCACTCCTTTTCCACCTCGGAGACCTTTTTCGCCTCGTTTTCGATCCCAACGCTCCGTCTTGACCTAAAACCCCTCAATATATACCCCTCTCCGACGATCTAATCTCACACCGAGTGTTCTCGAGCAATCTTTGTTTCTTGTTTTTTCTGTCTGCCAGGGTTTAGCCATGTCTTGCTCCGGATCCAATCTTGAGGGGGGGAACCCTTGTAGGGAATATGCCCTAGAGGCAATAATAAAATGGTTTATTAGCATATTCATGATTATGATAATAGTTTATTATCCATGCTATAATTGTATTAAAAGGAAACATAATACATGTGTGGAATATAAACACCAGGAGTCCCTAGTGAGCCTCTACTGGACTAGTTCGTTGATCAAGAGATAGTTAGTGTTTCCTAACTATGGACTTGTTATAGTCACTTGATAACGGAGTCTCGTCATTGGGAGAATGACTTGATGGACATGACCCAAATAAGAGTTGCAATTAATCGTGTCACAAGAGTTTCGTTGCCAACACTTTTAATTATGCCAAATATAGTTTCCTTAGACCATGAGATTATATCACTCCCGTTCACCGGAGGAATACTTTGTGGACATCAAACGTCACTTCATAACTGGGTGATTATAAAGGTGGCTTTCAGGTATCTCCGATGGTGGGTTGTTGGGTGATATGAATCAATATTGGGATTTGTCCCTCCATGTGACGGAGAAGATATCTCCAGGCCTTCTCGATAATATAGCATCATAAAGTCTGCAGACATGTGATTAGGAGTAATCACGGAGATCCTATATTATGGACGAGTAAAGAGAACTTGCCGGTAACGAGATTAAACTAGACATGGGGATGTCAACGATTAAATCTCGGGCAAGTAAAATATCGTGAGACAAAGGGAATCGTATATGAGATTAATTGAATCTCCGGCATCGTGGTTCAATCGAGAAAAGGAGTTTCGTTGAGTGTATAGGAATTAATACGGGCATCCCGGTCCCGCTATTAATTATTGATATGATCATGTCTATGCATTCCCGAACCCGTAGGGTCACACACTTAACGTTCCGATGAATTTAGGTTTTGCGATGAATTAAATGATGAAGTGAACGAATGGTGATTCGGAGTTCCGGATAGGATCCCGGACGTCATGAGAGGTTCCGGAGGAGTCCGGAGAATAAGATTCATATAAGGAAAGTGGTTTCCGGAGGTTTCGGAAAAGTTCCGGAATATTTCATAGGGTATCGGAAAGGTTCCGGAATGTTCTAGAAGGGTCTAGAAGTGGGACCACCATATTGTATGGGGGCCCACATGGACCAAAGGGGTGCAGCCACCACCTAAGTGGGGCGCAGCACCTAGGCCCACATGGGCCAATTCGGCCTAGGGCAAAGGAAAGGGGAATCCCACTCCTAGTTGGACTAGGAGTTGGGCCTCCACCCCTTTAGGAAAGGGGCCCAAGGAGGAGTCCTAGATGGACTCCAACTTGGGGGGCAAGCAAGGGCCGGCCGGCCCCTTGCCCTAACCCTAGCCCGGCCACCTATAAAAGGGGAGAGGGGAGGGGTGCGCACCAACACAAGGAGCACCCCAAGCTAGCCGCACCCCCTCTCCCTAACCCTAACCCTAGCCGCACCCCTTCTCCCCGGAGGGCTGCCGCCACCACCATCTCCACCATAGCCGCACCACCCCTATGCCCTAGGGCTGCTGCGCCTTGCTCCTCTCCCTCTCCTCTTGCTTGGCTTGGAGAAGCCACGCTAGTGGAGATCGTCATCATCACCATCACACCGTCGTGCTGTTGAGATCATCAAAGCCACGTCCTCTCGCTTGCGGGATCAAGGAGTTGACGTCTTCATCGAGCTGTATGTGTGGACACCGCGGAGGTGCTGCCCGTTGCTGCACTTCGTCGGATTGGATCTCGAGGATAATACATCTCCTCGCGACTAGACGAGTCTAGTTGCGGGGATCGACTAGCCAACCCCTGCACCGACAAAACGCGTTTGTTGATCTTCAAGGGTAAGAGATTGGATCTCACCTTCGCTATCTTCATCTAGTAGATCTAGATCTTTGGGGTTTATTCCGCTTGCCGCGTAGGAATTTTTTTTGTTTTCCATGCTGCGACCCCTTCAGTGGTATCAGAGCCTAGATCTATTCGTAGATGTTGGTGCGATTAGAACACAAGGAGTTGTGGGCGTTGATATTTTATGTTGCTACCTTCTAGCGTGCACTTTGCATCTTTGCGGTATTGTGAGATTGAAGCGGCCTGGACCAACCTTACTCGTCCACGCACGAGAGACCGGTTCCACGATTGACATGCAACTTGTTTTGCATAAGTGGCTGGCGGGTGTCTGTTTCTCTTGCTTTAGTGAAGATGCAATTTTCAATGGGAGGCCTTTCAAAAGGATGAGTAAATAAGCAACTATCATATCACCGTTGTGGTTTTGCGTAGATTAGAACGGTTCTATCTCGTTGACCCAAGCCACGTAAAAATTGCTCAAACAAATTAGAGGACGTCTAACTTATTTTTGCAGGGGGGTCACGTGATGTGGTATGGCCAATATGTGATTTGTGATAATGTATGCAATGATCATGTTTGTAATCTTTCGCGACTTGCATGTCGACAAGTACGGCAACCGGCAGGAGCCTTATGGTTGTCTATTATTTTATGTGACCTGCGTGTCAATAAATCACCATGTAATTGCTTTACTTTATTGCTAAGAGTAGCATTAGTTGTAGTTGCAATAGTTGGTGGACAACCATGGTAATGGCACCACGATGATGGAGATCATGCCGGAGATGGAGATCTTGCCGGTGCTTTGGAGATGGAGATCAAAAGCATAAGAAGAAAGGCCATATCATATCACAATTATGAATTGCATGTGATGTTAATCCCTTTTATGCACCTTATTGTTATGCTTAGATGTGATCGCGATGGTAGCATGATAAGGTGATCTCTCATGTTAATATCAAGATAATTAAAGTGTTCTCCCCTAGTATGCGCCGTTGCGAAAGTTCGTCGTTTTGAAGCACCACGTGATGATCGGGTGTGATAGATTCAACGTTCACATACAACGGGTGTAATCCAGTTTTGCACATGCATGAAATACTACGGTGAATCTTGACGAGCCTAGCATGTACAGACATGGCCTCGGGAACACGGAACCGAAAGGTTAAACACGAGTCATATGAATGATATGATCAACACTGAGTTGTTCACCATTGAAGCTATATCATCTCACGTGATGATCGGAGGTGGTGTAGTGGATTTGGATCGTGTGTCACTAAACAACCGGAGAGATGTTGGTTTTAGTGGGAGTTCATGTAGTAATTTGATTAATATGAACACAAAATTATCATAATCAAAAGTCCTAAAAATGTCTTTGCAAAATCCTTGTAGATCATGGCTGACTACGGTAGCTTGTTCGTTGCTGAAGAACTGCATCTTGATGGGTCAAATTTCATCGAATGGTACCAGCGTCTTAGAGAAGTCCTATCAAGTATCAACCCATGAAGAACTCTACGTGTTACATGAAACCTTAGAAGAGAAACCCAAAGCTTCTGCAAGTTACAACAAGCGCATGGCTTGGCTCAATCGGAGTAAGACTCACATTCAAGTCAAATGGTTGATGAGTGTTTTCATGAATTCTGACCTAGCCAAACAATTCAAAGACTTGAGTGCCATTGAGAATGTCACTGAGCTAAAGAAAATGTTTATAGCACAAGTGAGAATTGCAAGGTTTGAAGGTCTAGATGAATTCCTTTCAACTAAGATGGAAGAAAGTGATTGCTTGGAAGAGCATCTGAAGAAAATGTATAGGATATATTACACTCTTGTGGATGCTTGGGATATGGAGATGAGTGACGAATTCGCGATAGATGGGTTGTTGCGCTCGCTTCCACCCAGCTTCAAGAATAGTGTCAGAGACTATGTCATGAAAAGGGATTCGATCACTTATCCTGAACTGGTGTCTCGACTTCGTCGCGTCGAAAGGAATCCTCTAGCAAAAGGAGTTAACAATGCAGAAGGTATATTTTGATATACTAGTTATAAATGTTTAATGTCCAAATTACACTTGTGGTGAGCTAAGTATTTGATACTTGTGACTGTTTTATGAAAACAGGGCCCGCCGTTTGAGAAGTGCATGGAGGGACTTAGTGGATTTCGCGGAGAGAAGGCAATCAAGGAGTTGATGCTGGCGATATTCTACTTCTACATTTATCAGTTTTAAATTAGAGGATTTGAATAAGTTTTGTAATCGAATTAAGTGTGATCTTTAAATTAGTGTGTCTCGGTTTGTGAGACGGTCATTCATGTTAAAGACAAATGGTTGTTCTATTTTCATGAGTAATCCTTTTTGGTGATCACGTTTCGATTATGAGATTATTGTCCTTTGTTGGATTTAAAATGATGATTGGTTAAACATTTATAAAATATGAAACATACTAAAATATCCAATACTTAATGGAGTGTCTTTGTTTTAATTATGCTATAGTGTTGAAGAGCATGTTTGATGCGCATCACCTAGTAGTATGATTAAAATGCCATTTTATGAAAATGCCATGAGCAACTGAAAATAAACACAAGTGTTGGTTGTATTTTTTCAGTAGATGAAAGACATTATTAATTTTATGAGCACTTCATCATAAACGAGTGAATAGGTGTATTCATTCAAGTTATGATGAGACCATATTGGAAGTAAAGGATTTAAGTTAACAAGACAAGTGAGTCTTTTCGATTTGATCAAAAGAGACAAGATATTTGAATTATTGTTTAGTATGAAGACTTGTGACAAGTGTTATCGCAAATTGCAATATTTAGAGTTTATTCAAAAGTGTTTTGATATGGTCTAAATTATTGTAGTCACACAATATTTGATATTGTGTGGTCTGGTATAAGTGGTTTTCTTATTTAGGATTCATTTGTAGTCATTTAGATTTATTTGATAACACTCCGTTTAGAAATAAGGATCTATTTAATGATTCGCATATATATTTTTCATATGAGTTATGAGAAAGAAGGTTTCATTAATTATGAGATAATTAGAACCTATTGCGAATAATGTTGTAGTATATTCATATGTGTGACTATGAATAAGATTCCACAATATGAGACTAAAAGGAGCAAATCAATTGTTGATTGTGCTAAAAGTTTTAGTAGTTTATCGTGAAAGAGTTTCATTGATAAAAAAGATTGTTGGAATGAAGAAACTTAAATCAAGATAGTTGATCTTGCTTTTATTTGTCAAGTGGCACATTTTGAAAAGTGCATTAATGGTTTAGACTTGATGTTTAAGGGAAGAAATTAATGATAGTGATCATTGAATTTCGAGTTAAGTTTTCTAAGAAAAGTAGGATTCAAGAATGTTGCACTTTGTCAAGGAACAAAATGATATTCATGATTTACTTGTCATGTTTGAGAAACAAGACATACCTACAAAACTACAAAAGGAGAAATAGAAACTTTAAATACGAAAGTGACTTAAGAGTCATTTTGTGTTAAGTTTAAATCACGAAGTAACTGTTACTTGATTTTGTGAAAAGAATGTTTCACATATTTATTCTTCAAAAGAGTAAATAAAACTTACTAGTGTTTCGTATATGAGTTCTCGATTTTAATGGTTAAATAAGAATTTTGGAGGTGTCCAAAGTATCGAGAAAGTGCATAAGGAACTGAGTGAGATCTAATTAACGTATGTGGTGACATATATTAAGTTAGAGCAGAAACTATTTTCCAAGATCAAAATATGTGGAGACATATGTTTGAGTGGGAGCTAGTTAAATCATGGCCAAATATAAAGATAACATATTTCTGAGTGGGAGCCAATGTGGTTTCACAATTTAATATGTGTATGGTGTATATTTGAGTGGGAGTTTAAAACATCTTGGATGAATGAAATGGAGATTTCATAAATGTTTGATAAATATTTTGTCAGGAGTTTTAGCCTAAATAATTTTTGAAGGAGTTCACAATAAAGCAAGAGAAGAAAGGTTCATCTGCTTGTGAGAAATAGGTTAAACGTTGAGTTGATAACTCGGTACAATAATAATGGTTGGAGGATATGTTGATATGAATTGTTCATAGTTTAAACATATAAGAACCATGTATTTTGTATTTGACAATATGTGACCCCAGGTTCTTGTTTAGAAGAACATGTTAAATGAAGAGTCATTTTTAATGAAGTTGAGATAAATTTAGTAAGTGGTAGACTTGGTTGAAGTCATAAAACCAAGCTAAATTGGAGATCTCATAGCAGAAGCGCAGCGAAAGCATGATCGGAAATATCGGAGTGCAATAGTACACTATCGATTTGCTAAGTCTGCAACATATAGGAGTATATGATTAATTCAAGTATTAAAGTTGATATAATATTTTGGTTTGAGAAAAGGTGTTTTCAAGATTGAGTGAGTTCTGGATGCATATGCTGTGAGAAAGTCCTTTTGACTGATCATACGCCATATAGGCATAAAGGGATATCTCACTCTATAACCAAGTAGTATTATATTCATCATGTGATGATGAGAATCATCATGGGATGATAAGTAATTTATCATGTGATGATAAAGTAATGTCAAATTAGGTGACAGTTACAATTTTGCAAAGGACATAAGAACTGTATAGTACAGAGCACGGACAGAACCTCTTCCACAAGCAAACATGATCAGCACTAAGACTTCATGAGTGAGACTCCATGAGTGTTGGATCGAGAAGAATGTAAACTAGATTATTGACTCTAGTGCAAGTGGGAGACTGTAGGGAATATGCCCTAGAGGCAATAATAAAATGGTTTATTAGCATATTCATGATTATGATAATAGTTTATTATCCATGCTATAATTGTATTAAAAGGAAACATAATACATGTGTGGAATATAAACACCAGGAGTCCCTAGTGAGCCTCTACTGGACTAGTTCGTTGATCAAGAGATAGTTAGTGTTTCCTAACTATGGACTTGTTATAGTCACTTGATAACGGAGTCTCGTCATTGGGAGAATGACTTGATGGACATGACCCAAATAAGAGTTGCAATTAATCGTGTCACAAGAGTTTCGTTGCCAACACTTTTAATTATGCCAAATATAGTTTCCTTAGACCATGAGATTATATCACTCCCGTTCACCGGAGGAATACTTTGTGGACATCAAACGTCACTTCGTAACTGGGTGATTATAAAGGTGGCTTTCAGGTATCTCCGATGGTGGGTTGTTGGGTGATATGAATCAAGATTGGGATTTGTCCCTCCATGTGACGGAGAAGATATCTCCAGGCCTTCTCGATAATATAGCATCATAAAGTCTGCAGACATGTGATTAGGAGTAATCACGGAGATCCTATATTATGGACGAGTAAAGAGAACTTGCCGGTAACGAGATTAAACTAGACATGGGGATGTCAACGATTAAATCTCAGGCAAGTAAAATATCGTGAGACAAAGGGAATCGTATATGAGATTAATTGAATCTCCGGCATCGTGGTTCAATCGAGAAAAGGAGTTTCGTTGAGTGTATAGGAATTAATATGGGCATCCCGGTCCCGCTATTAATTATTGATATGATCATGTCTGTTGGGGTTATGCCGAACAGGGGTTCTCACAGAGAAGATTACAAGCCAGCAGACCAGGGTGGCCCAAAGTGGTGGTAAGCCGAATCCGGCTTACCGGGCGGCCCAGTATGCTGAAGCACGGGAGGCCCATCCGGTTAAGGGAAGACTCTAGAAGCCGGCCCGCATGGCAGAAGACTTAGCCCACAAGGCAAGCCCCAAGCCGGCTTAGAGTAGGACTCAGTTCTTAGTCGGTTAGGTTTCCTCCTGTAAGCCTAGGGGTCTGGACGCCTTTATAAGCCGGCCCCTGGGATGCCTAAGGGCACGAACAATCTCAACCTCGATCCACTGTAACTCGGCGATATTGTCCTTATAGTAAATTATAGCAGCACGTAGGATCTCGCCACCGACGTGAGATCCGAAGCTGGGTAAACTCGCCTCTATGTCGACGGATCACCCCACGACTCCAAAACCCCTCTCTCTACCTAGCTCGATGGCACCCCTGCCGCGGCTAGATTCGACAATACCACGATAGTTGGCGCCCACCGTGGGGCAGGAGACCTCTGGGGTTTCGATCTGTCCAGGAGCTGCAGGCGGAGTCGGCGACACCATCGCGGTCGGCATGGTGAGCTACTTCGACGAATCAGGAGCCGGCCACGTCTTCAACGATGGCCTCTGGACGCCGGCAAAGGAGGATCCCGCTGGCTGGTCCACTGTCTCCATCGGCGACTTCGACATCTTCGTCGGCTTCACCGCCCAAGCTTTGGACGATCTCGGTTTCACATCGAGTTTGCCCACCACCCACCCCTACAACATTGAAGACGGATCGGATCTGGACTCTGAGGAGCTAGCTGATCTGGATCTAGCGTTTGATGCTGACGATGAGGACTCCGATGATGATGCAACCTCAGGGGCGGCGCCGGGTTACCACTTCGTCGGCATGGCTGGAGAATCCGGCTCAAATGAGTCGACGACACTACCTGAGTCAATCCTCCCTGCCTTGCAGATGGAGGCAGATTCAGAAGCCGGATCAGTGGACACCGCTCCTATGGAGCAAGACCCTGAATCCGAAGGAGAGTCCGACGATTTCAGTCGGAAGGTTGCGTCCTGCTTGGGACGCCCTGTCGAGGTTTTGATGGGAAACATCTCGGATCCTAATGCCGACCCCAACAGCTCGAAAACCGCCAATGGCGAAGAAAAAACTCCGCAAGCCGGAAATCTCAAGGTGGATTTCGTACCGCCACTGGCTCCATCAAAGGGGGCAGACAGAAGGCCGGCCGGAGGAGACGACTTGGACGGCGATGCGGCACAAAGGGAACACGAAAGAAGGATGGCAAGCTGCAAGCAACTGTTGACGCCACTCCCTCCAAACGCATCGCTGGACGACATTGAGAAGCGTCGCGCTCTACTTGAGGAGCAAGCCGCCCAGATAGTAGAGCGTGAAGTTGAGCTCACAAACAAGGAAACGGAGTTCATCCGAAAGCAGGGAGAAAAGGGGGCTGACGATGTCTTCCGTCCGCCTCATGATAAGAACCTGCATAAGAGGCTGGATTTCCGTAGCAAGTGGGAAGCCGACCATGTAGATTCAGTCTGGAGGAAGTACCACCACCGACGTGACCCGGTGACAAATCTGTGTTACTTCAATACCCCAGCCAAAAATATGGAGGCTGCCCAGGAGGTCATGTTTGACAAATCTCTGGATCGTGACGCTCGACTTAAATATTCGGCTTATCTTCTGGAGGTTGCACAGCAGCAGCAGAATGATTCGCAAGTCAAAACAGGGCGGCTCATTGATGATTCTCGCCTTTGCAAGTCAACCGCTAACAAGCCAATGGCTGCTGCCCCTGCCGACCCAGATGACGACCCGGCCGGCTCAAGTAGTCACAACAAAGGCAGCAAGGACCCGAAGGACAAGCAGCCTAGAGGCGCGGAATCCCGGACAGGTTCTTCACGCCATCGTGAAGCTGGTCAGGAAAGGCATCGGAGCCGAGAAAGAAGGGAGGATCCTCGCACGGAAAAGGCGGCTCCACCTCGTCAGGAGCGACGACATGAAGGGGAAAATCAACCCCGAAGGGAGGGAAGCAGAGGTCATATGCCACCTCCACCGCCGCCTCCACCGCGCAAAGAGGGAGATAACACTTCCAAATACATACCCCCTCCACGACGACGAAGGACTCCAAGCCCTCCGCGTAATGCAAGCCGGGCGAGCCAAAGCCGTCACAGGGAAGAACCAAGACAAGAAAAGTCGGTTGCTAAACCGCCACCAGCCAATGATGTTCGAAGCCTAATTGAGGAGAGGAAGTCGGCCAGAGATGCCCAATACCTCGGCCCCAAGTGTTTTGGCAGAACAATCAGAGAGCAAATTCTACCTCCCACTTTGTCGAACGTAACAAAGATGGTTGAGAAGTACAGCGGTTCGGCTAATCCTGAGACCTGGCTCTCAGATTATGTTAGTGCCTGCGACATATATCAAGGCAGCGCCGACTCGGCAGTGCGATTCTTGCCCCTGATGTTAACCGGTACGGCACGCGTGTGGATTGAAGGCCTGCCCGAAAGGACAGTTCATACCTGGAGTGATATGAAGCGTGTTTTTATCCAACACTTCCAGGGCACTTATAAGCGCCCAAAGTCGATTTTCGACTTACAGCGGTGCGTGCAGCAAAGGAACGAGTCTAGCCGTGAATTCGTCTCACGATGGAGTGAAATCAAGAACGCTTGCGAAGGCGTCTCAGAAACTCAGGCGATCCACGCCTTCAAGCAATCTCTGAGGAAGGGGACGACTTTCCGCTTCATGATCTACAACGACGAGTCGGAAACTTTGGGGGGCTTACTCGCTTGTGCAAACAAGTACGCCGCAGCCGATGATGACAACAGGGAAGATGCCGAAAACCGTCGACGCGAGTCCGGGAAAAAGAAGGTTGAAGATCAAGCCGGCCCTTCTCATGAGGTCGATGCCGCCTTTGGAAAGGGTGGTTCAAGCAATGGCAAATGGCAAGGCAAGAAGCCGGCAAATAACCAATCATCCCGGCCACCGGCGGTGAAGTATGACGACATCAAGCACAACCCCTGTGTCCATCATCTAAGTCCAGATGGGACAAGTTCCCACACGCTCCAGCAATGTCACATTAATCGAGACATCGCTAAGGACCCCAAGGCCGGCAAGTCAAGGAACAAGCGCAAGTCCAGGAAAGACGACAAAGAGAAGGAAGAAGCTGCTTCAGAATCGGATGACGCCGCCTCCAAAGAAAAAGGCAGCAAATTCCCTAAGCATGCCGAAAGTCTCATCGTCAACCTGGCCACAGATTCTTCACGTAAAGAAAAGGCGGCCTGGCGAGAACTCAACGCTACGGTGCCCGCAGTTCCTCAATATCTGGATTGGTCCGACACACCCATTACATGGGATCGCAGCGATCATCCGGACAGAGTTCCTGCAAAACGCACCTACGCCTTAGTCGTCAGCCCAATAGTCGACAAGTACAAGTTGACAAAGGTTCTCATGGATGGCGGCAGCAGTATCAACATACTTTACGCCGCTACATTAAGGAGGATGCGTATTTCCGAGTCACAACTCACCCACAGCAATGTGAAGTTTCATGGGATTGTGCCAGGATGACAAGCTTCCTCGATGGGGCAAATTACCCTGAAGGTCACCTTTGGTGAAGCCGATAATTTTCGGACTGAGGACGTCTCTTTTGAGGTGGTTCCCTTCAGAAGTGCATATCATGCAATCTTCGGACGTCCGGCTTTCGCCAAGTTTATGGCTAGGCCTTGCTACATCTACAGCATGCTGAAAATGCCGGGACCCAATGGTGTCATCACATGTAAGGGAGACTTCAAGAAAGCCAAGGAATGCGAGGCCTCCAATGCCGTCCATGCTGAACAAGCAATCTGCAGGGAAGAGTTGGAGGACCTCAAGAAAACAATTGGTCCCGATGAGATGCCGGCAACTGAAAAGCCGTCCTCTAAAGTCGACTCAAGCTTCAAGCCAAAGGATGACACCAAGAAAATAAAGCTCTCAAAGGAAGATCCGACAAAGGAGGCCATCATCGGCACCGGTCTCGACGACAAATAGGAAGGCGAGCTCGTCAAGTTTCTCCGTGAGAACCGGGACATATTTGCCTGGTCACCATCTGACATGCCAGGTGTCCCGAGGAAACTTGCCGAGCACTCCCTAAAAGTCAACAAAGACGCAAAGCCGGTCAAGCAAGGCCTCCGTCGGCTCGGAACTGAGAAGCGCAAGGCGGTTGGAAAGGAGATCTTAAGGCTCACAGCCGCCAAATTCATTCGTGAAGTTGTCCACACTGATTGGTTGGCAAATCCCGTGCTAGTCCCAAAGAAGAACACATCGGAGCTGCGTATGTGCATTGATTTCACCGGCTTAAACAAAGCCTGCCCTAAAGATCCGTTCGCTTTACCGCGCATCGATCAGGTCATTGATTCAACTGCCGGCTCAGAGATGTTATGTTTTCTGGACGCTTATTCGGGTTACCATCAGATAAAGATGAAAGAGTCAGATCAAATCAAGACATCCTTCACTACGCCATATGGCAATTATTGCTATGTCACAATGCCGTTCGGCTTAAAGAATGCCGGTGCTACTTACCAAAGGTGTATGCAGCGGTGTTTGGACAAGCAAATTGGACGCAATGTTCATGTCTATGTTGACGACATTGCAGTCATGTCGAAGAAGCGTGGCGATCTCATCGCCGATCTGTCGGAAACCTTTGCAAACCTAAGGGAGTACCAGATGAAGCTTAATCCGGCAAAATGCGTCTTCGGTGTACCCGCAGGCAAGCTTCTGGGCTTCATTGTTTCCCAAAGAGGAATTGAAGTTAACCCGGAAAAGATAAAGGCAATTGAGAACATCGAGAAGCCGACTTGTCTAAAGGACATACAGCGGCTTACGGGTTCCGCCGCGGCTGTAAGCCGTTTCATTAGCCGGCTTGGAGATAAAGCTTTGCCTCTGTACAAACTTCTCAAAAAGTCGGATAATTTCGTCTGGACAGAGGAAGCAGAGGCAGCCTTAGCTCAGCTGAAGTATACGTTGACACATGCTCCAATCTTGGCGGCTCCTAGAGAAAAAGAGCCTCTTTTGCTCTATTTGTCGGCGACAAACTTTGTTATCAGTGCCGTCATTGTAGTTGAGCGCCTGGAAGAGGGAAAGCAATGGCCGGATCAGCGCCCTGTCTATTTTATTAGCGAGGTATTCTCAGATTCGAAGCAGCGCTATCCCCACTACCAGAAGTTAGCCTATGGCGTATTCTTTGCCGCCAGGAAACTGCGTCATTACTTCCATGATCACACAGTCACGGTGGTCAGCAAGGCTCCGTTAAGGGAAATCATCAACAATGCCGACGCGACGGGTCGAGTCGCCAAATGGGGCATCGAATTAGCAGCTTTCGACATCCAGTACAAGCCGAGGACCGCCATCAAATCTCAGGTCTTAGCCGACTTTGTTGCAGATTGGACAGAGGCAATGGAAAGCACACCTTTGCCGGATTCTCAGTACTGGATAATGCACTTCGATGGCTCCAAGATGAAGGAAGGCTCGGGGGCTGGAGTAGTTCTAAAATCACCTAAGGGTGATAAGCTCAGCTATGTTCTCCGAATCCACTTCAACGCCACCAACAATGTAGCAGAGTACGAGGCTCTCCTTCATGGTCTTCACATGGCTAAGGAATTGGGAGTGCAGCGCATCCTCTGCTATGGCGACTCGGATCTGGTGGTGCAGCAACTCGATGGATGTTGGGACACGAAGAGTCCCACAATGGCGGAATACCGAAGAACAGTCGACGAGTTCGGCCGATGTTTTACCGGCTTAGAGGTTCGACATATCTCCCGAGATGACAATGAAGCTGCTGATGCCTTGGCCAGAATAGGATCCAAGAAAAAGGCAGTGCCACCAGACGTATTCCTCCATCACCTTCACAAGCCGTCCATCAAAGGCGGCGATGAAGATTACCCTTTGTCGGCAGAATCAGTTCAGGTGTGCTTGGTAACCCCAGATTGGACCACACCATACATTGATTTCCTGGTTAATAAGAAACTGCCCAAGGATGACGAGGTGCTAAGCCGTCAAACTGAGCGTCGAGCAAAGGCGTACACCATTATTAACGGGCAGCTCTACAAGAGGAGCACTTCCGGCATATTTCAAAGATGCGTCTCTCCAGAGGAGGGACGGCAAATCTTAGAAGAAATCCACTCCGGCGAATGTGGGCATCATGTGGCGGCAAAGGCGTTAGTCGCCAAGGCGTTTCGGCACGGATTCTTCTGGCTGACGGCTAAAGAGGATGCTATCAACATCGTCAAGACTTGTGAAGGATGTCAACGCTACGCAAAGCAGGTTCACTTGCCGGCTCAGGAGCTCCGAACGATCCCTATCACTTGGCCGTTCGCGGTCTGGGGGCTCGACATGGTGGGACCCTTTAAGACGGCGAGAGGAGGCTTAACCCACCTGTTGGTGGCGGTCGACAAATTCACGAAGTGGGTGGAGGCAAAGCCCATCAAGAAACTCGACGGAGCAACGGCAACAAAGTTCATCGTCGAGATTACAACTCGATTCGGCATACCGCATAGCATTATCACTGACAATGGCACAAACTTTGCCGTCGGTGAGCTAGCTAAGTTCTGCAGCCGATCAAAGATCCGACTCGATGTGGCATCGGTGGCACACCCACAATCTAATGGACAGGTAGAGCGCACTAACGACATTATTCTGCAGGGTATTAAGCCGAGGCTTGAAACTCCTTTGCATCGAGTAGCCGGCGCTTGGGTTGAGGAATTGCCGGCGGTCCTATGGAGTATTCGTACTACCACAAATAGGTCAACCGGCTTCACCCCGTTCTTCCTGGTATATGGTGCAGAAGCGGTGCTCCCATCCGACATGATCCACGATTCGCCTAGAGTCGCAGCCTACGTCGAAGAAGACGCAGAAGAAGCACGCAAAGACGGCTTAGATATCCTCGAAGAAGAAAGGGAGTTAGCTCTCCAAAGATCCGCCATCTATCAACAAGATCTACGTCGCTATCAGAGCCGTAGAGTGCGGAATCGATCTTTTCGAGAAGGCGACTTAGTGTTGCGGCTTGTGCAAAGCCGGCAGCACAAATTATCCCCGCCTTGGGAAGGGCCTTTCGTTATCAGCAAAGTGCTGAAAAACGGGTCATATTATCTCCTCGACTTAAGGGATTCAAAGAGAGATCCCAGGAAGAAAGGTCGCAAGAGGAAAAGGCATGTAGATGACGACTTAGATGAGACGAAACGTCCGTGGAATATCGCTCAGCTACGTCCTTTTTACACTTAGCAAATTCTATTGTAACCATGTCAATGTGATCATGAAATAAAAATTGGTTTATCTCATGTCGAATTCAAGAATCTTTACCATCCTTTATTTCCCTATGATCTTATTGTTAGTCTGTTTACCCGAAATTGCCTGTGTTGCTTTTGTTGGTAAACTCTTTCATGTTGAATCCGCCTTAAGGTGATGAAAAATCAACGTTTTGCCAAATTAATGTTTGTCTGCTAGCTTTTTGCGCCGGGTTGCTTCAAAGCGTTTCGGCACCTAAAGGTGGCACTTGTTCTGAGTCTAAACAGATTGGTCATTGCGTACCCTGTTGCTCAGCGAGTTAGCTTCGCCATAAGGTTTGCCGGCGCTTAAAGGCTAAGGCGTCAAGGCCAGATTTAACTGAGGCATAAAATTGCAAGTTTGCAAATTTAAAGCTGAATAATATACAGCAAAAGGCTTAAAGTTATATCTAGACATATACATTGTTTAGACGGCTTTTACATGCCTATTACATTTTCAGGATTGCCGGCTCAGCAAGCAAATTCGGCTCATGAAGATTTCTCCGCCCCCTGAGTGTCATCATCTGACTGAGCAGGAGTTGGCGGACATGGCATTTCCTTGAAGATTGTGGTCAAAGAGACCATGTTGGCAATTTTGCTGGCATAGCCGGAGACGGAGCGAAGGATCATCTTGCGATCTTGGTCGTCCAAGGGTGTGCCGTCCTCCTTTTCCAAAGGGAAGCCGGACGCCACACGCCAGGCTTCCGCCTCCGGGTAGTGTGCCATCATCAAGCCCAAGGCCGTCTTGGCACCTCCACGAGCACTGGAACGAAGGCGTTCATCGAAGAATGAAGCCGATTCGACCAGATCAGCTTCTAAGCTGGCAAGGTTCGTAGGGGGCTCGGGGTTGCCGGGAAAGAATTTCTCGACAAGCTTTTTTCCCGAAGACATAATCTTCGAGATAAGCTCCCCTACCTCCAGAATCCGGTCAAGCCGGTTTTCCGCCGTCAAGTTCAGTTATATTTGGCAAAGACAGAAACCAATGAGTTCAAGTTTTTTCGATACTTACTCAGAAGCTGGTTATCGATAGCCAACGATTCGTCGAGGCGCTTGTCAAGCCGGTCCTGGACTTCATTGAGGGCGTCCTTGTGGCTCTGCCTCTCTGATTCCAGAAGTTGTTCGGTTTTGGCAAGGTTTTGCTTGGTCGTCTCCAGCTCCGCCGCCATTGATTGGTTGAGCTTGTTCAGCTCAATGTTCTCGTTGCAGAGCCGGTCGACGATGCCGGTACTTTCGGCAAGTTCCTTGGCTTTGATGATGGCGTCTGCAAGACAAAATGTCAGCAGTATAAAAACAAGCCTGAAATTTAAAGCCAAGGATTCGGCATTTGTACCTTGGTATTGAACCCGGTCCGCCTCGAACCCTTCGATAATGGCGTCTTTATTCGCCAATTCGGTCTTAAGCCGGCGCATCTCCTGATTTCGTACACCCAAAGAATTGATGGTTTCAGCGCCAATTTTTGGTGAATCTGCGTAAGGAGTTGCTAAAGGCCTAAAGCTATGATCGACAAGCTAAAATAGCTATGTAACGACATTTCATGGCTACGGGGCTAAGTGTATGCATACGCATTAACTCGAATCACTATGTCGGCTAGTTTCGATAACTTAACCCGGCATAGTGCTCGGGGGCTACTGGGTAGGATATTTTACCTGGTAATGCTCGCGGAGAAGCGTCATACCGGCCTCAAAGCTGTCAGCAAAGTAGCTTTGCTGATCTTCAAGAATCTCAATGACATCAAAGGTGTCATAGGCCTTGGTATGATCCGGCTCATCATCCCGGACAGTTGTTCCCTTCTTCCGGGGAAGCCGAGGTGCCTTCATGAACCGGCTCATGAATTCCGGCTTGATGTGTCCCTCCTCGTCGAAGGCCTCGGCTTTGATTGGGGGAAAGATTGGGGCATCATTAGCCGGAGCTTCAGCCCTTGGAGAGGATGTTTCAATCACTTTCCCCGTCATCTCTGTCCATTGTGTGGGGGGAGTTACCCCGGCTCTCCCGACAGGCGAACTTGGCACAATAGTGCGTGGGTTTTCTTCTGTTGGGTTCGGCTTTGGAAGTGATGGAGTTGGTGGAGGGATGGCAGGAGAGGTTTTCTTCCTCATGGCGACCGTCTTAGTTTTCAACGGAGCGCCTTTCTTCATCCTGCATAAGTAAAAGATGTTTAGTAAATCCGGCTTTGCTGCAAGGGAAGGAGATGTTATCAGTCGACTTACTTCTTGCTAGGGATATTGAGCCCAGCAAGTGCATCATCGTCTTCAGTCGACTTAGCGCTGCTAGCGGTCGACTGGCCCTTCCTCTTCCGGCTTTCTGCAGTAGCCGAGGAGAAGGTGATGGACCGCGTGGGCGCCTTGCTGGACGATGGATTGCCAGCAAGGCGGACATCGGTGATTCCGGGAATCTGACATATTACATGTTAGGCCGGCAAAAGTAAACCTGAATCTCTCAAAGAATTGAACTTTGGTTAGGTCAAAGTACCTTTGGGGGAGGGTTGGCTGCCGTAAACATCGGCAACGATTTTTCATATTGCCGGCCTGCTCCAGGCTGGGCTTTGATGAGCTTGTTGAAGCGAGCCTCAAAGAGGCCCTGCACCAAGTCTTTCTCGTTGATCCTCATAGGATCAGAATTGTCCGTGTACTCGCAGAGAAGGCGAGCACGATGTTGGAGGGGCTGAATTCGTCTCTTCATCCAGCAAATAATGGTGTCCTCCCCAGTCAGGGGAGGAGAGCCGGACGTCAGTTGCGCAATCCTCGCTTGGAGGGCGGCGTGTTCCGTCGGCATCACACCTGACGGCTTCTTCTTCCAGGAGGGCAGCGGCGTGCCGGCTTCGTCTGTGAAAGGGGCGAGTCCCTGCAGCCGGTTTGGCGTCGCCACATCCTTACAGTAGAAGAATGTAGACACCCATCCCTTTGCCGAATCCACGATTGGCACTTGAGGGTACCAGTCGATGTCTCGGCTGCAATTGAAGCTGATTGTGCCGGCCACCAACAGCTCTTTGTTGACGGTCTGCCTCTTGACTAGGAAGCAGCGTTCGAAGAAGTCTAACCTAGGTTTTATGCCTAAGTATCCTTCGAACAGCGCTACAAAGCCGGAGATATACAGCAGGCTGTTCGGGGTTATGTTGTGGAGCTGGAGGCCGTAGTGATCAAAGAGATCTATCATGAAAGCCGACGGCGGCAAGGAGAATCCCCTGGCCACGTGGGAGGAGAGTAGCACCCGCTCGTCTCTGATAGGAGTCGGGTAGGGATCACCGCAAGCAGATCGCCAAGTCGGATTCGACTCAGAAGTTGGAGCAATTGCTCCGTCGGTCTCCATCCCCTTCAACTCGACCTCGTCCACGACCGAGTAGGCCCAGTTGCGGGACGGATTGCTGGCCGCGTCCTTGTTGCCGGCTTACTCCTCTTCCCACCGACACTTGCATCATCGATGGCGGCTTCAGCAGTTGGAGCGGTAGAAGCCATTGTGGCAGCGGCTTCGGCTGCGGCTCTCGCTAACGCCATTGTATCGTGGCCCGAGGCGGCGGAAGAACTCACCGGAGTTGGTGAGGATGCAGGAGTAGCGGCGGATGGCTCGGTGGCGGCGGCGGTGGACATGGAAGTAGCTCCTCCCATCAGCGGAGTCGGACCGGCCGCGGCTGCGTCGAGCGTTGGAGAGCTCGGAGCACTGGATGCCATGGAAATCGAAGGAGATGAAGATGGCGCTCGGGAGTGAGATGAGATTTGGAGCTAGGGTTGCGAATGAACTGGGGAACGCGGAGGAGACGATGCGGCCGCTATTTATAGCCCTGCGCTGAGATGCGTGCAACGGTCCTCAGCCGGGTCTCTCGCCACGTGTCTCGGATCAAGCCGTTGGAGACGGTTCCTTCTCTCCGACGCCTCGGTTCCAGCGCGGGAAAAACGGAAGTTAGCCCCTGCATTCAAAAGATGCTCCTCCACTCACACGTCCGGGTCTGACACAACCATCACATCGGCGGACGCGTGTTGTTACACGTTCAAATACTTTTCGGCATATGCAAGCCGACAAAGCTGTTCGACATGATTTCAGGGTTCTGGGAATGCTCCAAGACTGAAGACGGACGATGAATTTCCCGGACAGCAAGTTGCCGGAAGATTGAAGCCAGCCGCTGAAGTACTTGAAGCTTTCCGGGGGCTACTGTTGGGGTTATGCCGAACAGGGGTTCTCACAGAGAAGATTACAAGCCAGCAGACCAGGGTGGCCCAAAGTGGTGGTAAGCCGAATCCGGCTTACCGGGCGGCCCAGTATGCTGAAGCACGGGAGGCCCATTCGGTTAAGGGAAGACTCTAGAAGCCGGCCCGCATGGCAGAAGACTTAGCCCACAAGGCAAGCCCCAAGCCGGCTTAGAGTAGGACTCAGTTCTTAGTCGGTTAGGTTTCCTCCTGTAAGCCTAGGGGTCTGGACGCCTTTATAAGCCGGCCCCTGGGATGCCTAAGGGCACGAACAATCTCAACCTCGATCCACTGTAACTCGGCGATATTGCCCTTATAGTGAATTATAGCAGCACGTAGGATCTCGCCACCGACGTGAGATCCGAAGCTGGGTAAACTCGCCTCTATGTCGACGGATCACCCCACGACTCCAAAACCCCTCTCTCTACCTAGCTCGATGGCACCCCTGCCGCGGCTAGATTCGACAATACCACGACAATGTCTATGCATTCCCGAACCCGTAGGGTCACACACTAAACGTTCCGATGAATTTAGGTTTTGCGATGAATTAAATGATGAAGTGAACGAATGGTGATTCGGAGTTCCGGATAGGATCCCGGACGTCACGAGAGGTTCCGGAGGAGTCCGGAGAATAAGATTCATATAAGGAAAGTGGTTTCTGGAGGTTTCGGAAAAGTTCCGGAATATTTCATAGGGTATCGGAAAGGTTCCAGAATGTTCTAGAAGGGTCTAGAAGTGGGACCACCATATTGTATGGGGGCCCACATGGACCAAAGGGGTGCAGCCACCACCTAAGTGGGGCGCAGCACCTAGGCCCACATGGGCCAATTCGGCCTAGGGCAAAGGAAAGGGGAATCCCACTCCTAGTTGGACTAGGAGTTGGGCCTCCACCCCTTTAGGAAAGGGGCCCAAGGAGGAGTCCTAGATGGACTCCAACTTAGGGGGCAAGCAAGGGCCGGCCGGCCCCTTGCCCTAACCCTAGCCTGGCCACCTATAAAAGGGGGGGGAGGGGAGGGGTGCGCACCAACACAAGAAGCACCCCAAGCTAGCCGCACCCCCCTCTCCCTAACCCTAACCCTAGCCGCACCCCTTCTCCCCGGAGGGCTGCCGCCACCACCATCTCCACCATAGCCGCACCACCCCTATGCCATAGGGCTGCTGCGCCTTGCTCCTCTCCCTCTCCTCTTGCTTGGCTTGGAGAAGCCACGCTAGTGGAGATCGTCATCATCACCATCACACCGTCGTGCTGCTGAGATCATCAAAGCCACGTCCTCTCGCTTGCGGGATCAAGGAGTTGACGTCTTCATCGAGCTGTACGTGTGGACACCGCGGAGGTGCTGCCCGTTGCTGCACTTCGTCGGATTGGATCTTGAGGATAATACATCTCCTCGCGACTAGACGAGTCTAGTTGCGGGGATCGACTAGCCAACCCCTGCACCGACAAAACGCGTTTGTTGATCTTCAAGGGTAAGAGATTGGATCTCACCTTCGCTATCTTCATCTAGTAGATCTAGATCTTTGGGGTTTATTCCGCTTGCCGCGTAGGAAATTTTTTTGTTTTCCATGCTGCGACCCCTTCAGTGGTATCAGAGCCTAGATCTATTCGTAGATGTTGGTGCGATTAGAACACAAGGAGTTGTGGGCGTTGATATTTTATGTTGCTACCTTCTAGCGTGCACTTTGCATCTTTGCGGTATTGTGAGATTGAAGCGGCCCGGACCAACCTTACTCGTCCACGCACGAGAGACCGGTTCCACGATTGACATGCAACTTGTTTTGCATAAGTGGCTGGCGGGTGTCTGTTTCTCTTGCTTTAGTGAAGATGCAATTTTCAATGGGAGGCCTTTCAAAAGGATAAGTAAATAGGCAACTATCATATCACCGTTGTGGTTTTGCGTAGATTAGAACGGTTCTATCTCGTTGACCCAAGCCACGTAAAAATTGCGCAAACAAATTAGAGGACGTCTAACTTATTTTTGCAGGGGGGGTCACGTGATGTGGTATGGCCAATATGTGATTTGTGATAATGTATGCAATGATCATGTTTGTAATCTTTCGCGACTTGCATGTCGACGAGTACGGCAACCGGCAGGAGCCTTATGGTTTTGCTTTCATCGTTTAGTTATCAATTTCGTTCAAGCTTGTGTGAGCTCATAGAGCATTATCATGTATTCCTATCGTGTGGTTTATCAATGAATATTAAAGTATGGTGTCATCCATGGTTCTCTTGTTTTGGAGATTTATGGGTAACACTCATGCAAATGAGCGTGGCATATTTAGAGGTTTCAATCACACCTACCCTTGAAATTGATTAACTTGAGTTTGTTGGACAACTGTAGAATCATATCATCAAAATATCAAAAAATAAACATGAACCATTGTGATTAATTTTATGATGATAGTGGCTTGATAAATGCTTAAGGTTGGGAGTTAGCCCATATGTGCTGTCACATGCAAAGCTTTCAACATGTTCCATCATTTATTTAGTTGATATCATGTACTTTTGTTTATGGATGCCTATCATGATGAAATAATGTGGAGATAGAGCAAGTTTAAATGAGTTTGTATAAATGATAGAGAGAAACCTGGGCCGCTAATCTAAGCCATGCATCATTCATGGTGGAAATTTACTTACATGCTGTTTTGAACTTCCTGTGATACACCCTGCAATAAAAAGCTATATCAATTGGTAAATAAAAAGGGTGTTGAGGTTGTTCATTATGTTTGTTTGTCTTGTTGTTGTGATGTGGGCTTGATCCATATCACGGGACAAGAGGTACCCCAGTTGAGGCTCTTGGTAATACCATTATTACTTACAATGGTAGATAACTTAAACTTGCTCTATTTCCCAAGTTGAGTAATCATGGTGTAGGTACTTGTATTCAAGGGGCATGAGACATCTAACTTTTACTTTATCAAGGCCACTATTCATAATTACTTTCACATTTAACTCAATTCATTCAAATGCTTGCTATGGAAAGCAAAAGCATGGAAAAGTAGTATGATTCAGTTGTCCAACATACAATGGTTATTTGTTTTCAAAAGTAAGAGTGATTGCTAGAGCTTCTACTTATGTTGCCCTCATGTGTATGAGTTTTAATTCATTAACCTTACATTGCAACTGAATATGATGATGATACAATGCCCGTATTTATTTATCAACCATAAGTCCATCGATGCATATAATGATCTATGTCCTTATTTACTCGAGGACGAGTAAAGGTTTAAGCTTGGGGGAGTTGATACATGCATTTTATATCATCATTTTTATATCCTATATTATCATATTGGAATGTTATTTGCATTGTTATATCGTTGTTTTTGCATGTTTTAGATGATTTATGGGAATTTCATACAAAGTCCCTATTTTTGGTATTTAATATCTGGGAGGCAGAATACCCCCTTTTCTTGTTTTTATTGTTTCAGGAGTTTCGCGAACTCAAATAATTAAAGGAAAAATACCACGCCAGTTTTTCATCAGGAGAAGGGTGGAGGAAAGAAGACCGAAGATAGACGAGCCACGAGGGCCAAATGGGGTGGGCCCACGCGGCCCATGTACCTGGCAGCGTGGGACCCACCGAATGGCCCCTCGAGCACCTCCTCGCGTGGGGCTTTTTACTGACACCTTCGTCTTCGCCGAAAAGGGACGCCCTAATTTTCCCCGAATTATCTGAGGCCGTGACGGCGGCGGAGCTCGTGATTCTATCCGAAGGGGGTCAGATCCTGCTGCTCCGGAGCTCCGGAGAGGGGGGAAATCACCGCCATCATCATCACCTCTCCTCCTTGGCGTGGGAGGAGGCCTCTACATCACCATCATCACCATCACCAGCACCATCTCCATCATCATCTCCGTGATCCACTCCGTTCCCCTCATAGTTTGAGAGTTGCTATACCCTAGATCATTGCCTTGTGCTCCTATTCATGTTTGTGATTGGGTACTTGTCATTATTTGGTGGTGAAGTATTTATTTCAGATTGTGTTGTACCCTTTATGCCACTGATTATGATCATGTTTGCATGTTGTGAGTAGTTCCCGTATGTTCCTGAGGGCATAGGATGAATTGGCAATGATTTATATATAACATGTGTTGGTATTTTGTCAAGAGTTTATCTTTTATGTGATTCTATGATGGTGTTGTGCGAACGTCGACTGCATAACACTTCACCTTTAAAGGGCTCATAGGAGAACAACGTAGTGTAATGAATTGAGGAAGACTTGGGAGGACAACTAAGCCCAAGCCGGAGTCATGCAGTTAAATTATGTGGGTAGTAATGTCGGGGACCTTAGAGTGTAATGCTATGGTGGGACTTTATGTCTTAATAATTCTTGTGCAAGTCATTAAATTGGCCACATGATCCATCATAAGGGGTTGTAGTTTAATTATTTAGCTATGCCTAGTTATGGCTCCGCCCCAAAGAAGATTAAAACTTGACAAGATATGCAACGTGTTGTTTAATAAATCTCTATGCCTAGTGATATCCATGCCGCCCTTGGGAGCGATTTCCACATATAAGACACACATCACTTGAGCTTGTCCTCTTGCCACATAGAGGATTGGGCTTTCTCTCTCTTTGAGAGCTTTCTATTTGCTACCATTTGTCTTAAATCATTTTTATTTCTTTTGCAACTATACAACCAAAAATCCCAAAAACATTTGTATCTTTTATTGTTTTATTTATCATCCTTTCTAACCAATACCTTCAGCTCCTCGTGGGTTCGACAACCTTTTCTAATTGAAAGGTGCTACAATTGATCTCCTGCACTTGGGAGCCATCAATGGCGGTCTTTGTTCCTTGTTGTGATGCCTACACGAATATTACTATGAACACTTTGATATAGCTAGATTAAGTTTGTGTCATAATTCTGTCAATTGCCCAACTGTAATTTGTTTACCCTTCATATGAGTGTTTTATTTATTGGCGAGACACCACTAGTGAACCCATGGCCCCCGGTCCATCTTTTTATATTGTTTACGACCTCATTTACTTGCTTTCCATAATTACTTGCTCGCTGGTCCGTTTTCATAAATCATTTCACTACACTATACGTTTAACCGCTTTGTATTCAGCAGACCGGGAAGATTGACAACCTTCCTGCCGTTGGGGGCAAAGTAATTAGATCACTTGACTGGATATTGACTATTTCATGAATAACTACTTGATGCTTTGTAAAATGATTGATGCTTTACATTGGAGACATAATTTGCAATTCTTCTTTCTAAACCTTATGTATGGTTCCATGCCTCCAACACACTTCTTTCTAGTCATTGTTTGCTTAATGCCAACTATAGACAATTGTTTTGGATCACTTTATTCACATCATGTGTTGTACATTGCTATATTGATCAAGATTATGTTGGTTGCATGTCTCATAAAAAAATATTCGGTTTTATCACGTACCTACTCGACGACGAGTAGGAGTTAAGCTTGGGGATGCTGATACATGTCAAAAATATCTATAATTTTCAATTGATCCATCCTTGTTTTGTTTCATTGTCACATGTGTTTTATTATCTTATTATATCATTTTAGGTATTTTATTGGACTAACCTATTATTAAGATGACCAGTCTCAGTTCCCTGTTTTTGCTGTTTTCTATTTGAGAAAATCCACTTATGAAAATATTATTCTCAGAATTGCACGAAAATTTACGGGGAAGTTTTATTTGTCACAAAGGAGCCAGAGACCAAAGGGCAGCCCGGGGTCCAGGGGAGACCCCTGGCCGCAGCCCCATATGGACCCGTGGGTGGGGCCTGCCTGTTGGGGTTATGCCGAACAGGTGTCCTCACGGATGTGAAGATAAGCTAGAGTACCAGGGTGGCCCACGGTGGTGGTAAGCCGAATTCCGGCTTACCGGGCGGCCCAGTATGATGAAGCACAGGAGGCCCATCCGGCTAAGGAAGGTTCCAGAAGGCGGCCGGCGTTGCGGAAGACTTAGCCCACAAGGCAAGGCCCAAGCCGGGTTAGTTTAGGACTCAATGACTTAGTCGGTAGGATCCCTCCTGTAAGCCCTAGGCCGGACGCCTTTATAAGCCGGCCTACGGGATGCCTTAGGGCAAGACATCAATCCAGCTTAGACATAGCTATCTCGGCTAGAACCTCTGTCTCGGCGAGATCCCACTGTAACTCGGCGATATTGCCCATATAGTGATTCATAGCAGCACGTAGGATCACGCCACCGACGTGTGATCCGAAGCTGGGTAAACTTGTGTTTGTCCCGTGATAATCCCCAAGAGCAAGGAATCACTGTAGCACAATTCGATAAGTATTTGAGTGTCATACCCACGAGGAGCTGAAGGTAAACTATCTATTCTCTAAAGCCCTATAACCCACTTATATGGCCTTTTATGTAAAGCAATAAATCTGAGTATGAAAGGAACTAACTAATGGATGCAAGGGATGTGGAGTAGATTTATCTAGCAACAAGTTTCTAATGCAAGTTTCTAATGCAAGTATCTTAGAGCAGTTTTATCAAGGTAACAAGTAGCAAGAATCTCAAATAGCAAATATCTCAAGGGAGCAAATGTTCTGGCAATTGTTATTTCATTCGTGTGGTTGTCACAATTAGTGAAGCACATGTTTTAGTCTTAATTGTTTCTTCTAGCGAGGAGCCATAAATAGTTGTAGCCAAGTTAATGAGCAAATTACACAACTCTTATGATGGATCTCATGGCCAATTTAATGTGCAGCACAAGAATTATTAAGACATAATTGTCCCACCATAGCCTTAAGTTCTAGGATCTCCCATATATCCCCCAATAGATGTAACTTCATGATTCGATCTTGGGTTCACTTGTCCTCCCAAGTCCTCCTCACTCCATTACCTTACCGGTGATCACCTTACATGCATTCCAACATATGCGTGCATCATACATTGTACATCAAGACAATCATAAAAGATAACAAAACTTGTATGCAACCAATCAACGAACTATTTCACTATTGCCATGAACAAATCACTTCTCAAACATAGATAGAGAGACACAATAGATCATGGGAAAAGTATATTGCATCATACATCATGTTTGACAAGAGTTTACAGTGGAGAGATGGAGATGATCTTGCTGTAGATGTTGATGATGATCACGCCGGAGGGGGGTGGAGCCCTCCGGAGGTGGATTCCGGCGGCGTTTCCCCCCTCCGATCTTCTTTTGCGGCAGCCTTCTGTGTCTCTGTTTCTTCTTTCTCTCGTGTGGCGGCTCTCTTCTGGAAAAACATCGGGGGACCTCTTATATAGGCGTTTTTAGGTCACGAGGATGCTTCTGGGCAAAGGATCGATGCAAACGGGGCCACGAGGGCGAAGTTGGATAGGCCCACGCGGCCTGGTACTGTAGCCGCGTGGGACCCTCGCTTTTGGTCCTCCGGCCTCCGTTCGTTGACTTCTTTCGCTCATAAATCTTCTCCTTCCAAAATAATGACCCCCCTAAATTTATAGCTCATTATGACGTCGTTAAGGTCCTGAAACAAATAAAGAAAGAAAAAGGGGTTTTCTGCCTGCGCAAGATTAATTCCATAAAAAGGGGAAATCATTATAAATTACCAAAAATCATTAAATAACAGTAATGTACCCCTTATATGATGCAAATATGAATGGAATATAACTATGATAGTGCAAAGTTCATGTATGCATTTTAGATGCATCAACATCACCAAGCTTAACTCATGCTCGTCCTCGAGTATGAAAGTGATAAAACTAACATGAACTTTGCAATATAAAAACATGGATATAAAAGATGATTGCTACTGCTACATAAAGTCAAATGATTCATTATTTCAAAGTAGTAGCAATATGCAAACAGTTTATAAAGTGATATCAAGTATTCAATGCAAAGATGATCAATGATAGTTCACAAAGTGCAACATAAAAGATAGTACTATGGACATTCTTACTTTTGCATACTTTGGTCCATAGAGTGTAGATGAAAATCTGAATATAAAAGGTGGACACTTTGGAAAAGATATATAAATAAGTAGAGGTAAAGCATGCATAAGTTTCATCTATCCTCCAAACTATTCTACTTAAGTTATTGAATGCAATGGTAATACTTGGTGTAAAGCTCTCATTCCCCTATCATAGCATCTTGAATGATTAAAGTTGAATGTGAAAGCAAATACGAGTACTGGCCTAGATAAAGTGAAGGTTAGATGTCTCATGCCCCTTGAATACAAGTACCTACACCATGATTACTCAACTTGGGAAACAAAGCAAGTTTAAGTTATCTATCATTGTAAGTAAAAACGGTATCATCAAGAGTTTCAACTGGGGTACCTCTTGTCCCATGATATGGATCAAGCCCATATCAAAACAACAAGACAAACAAACATATTGAACAATCTCAACACCCTCTTTATTTACCACTTGATATAGCTTTTTATTGTAAGGTGTATCACAGAGAGTTCAAAATAGCATGTAACTAAATTTCCACCATGAATGATGCATGGCTTAGATTAGCGGCACAGGTTTCTCTCTAACCATTTATACAAACTCATTTAAACTTAACTCTATTTCCATATTTATTTCGTCATGATAGGCATCCATAGACAAAAGTACATGATATCAACTAAATAGATAATGGAACATGTTGAAAGCTTTGCATGTGACAGCACATATGGGCTAACTCCCAACTTTAAACATTTATCAAGCCACTATCTTCATAATATTAATCACAATGGTTCATATTTATTGAATGCAATAAAATAAAATGTGCATCAAGTTCATGAGAGCTTTTTAACCAATTTTTCCCAATACAACAAATAACATCATAATTTTCATTTAGAGGTATAGATAACACAAATAACATGGTAAACATACTTGGAATAGCATAAAGCTAATAGGTAGGTATGGTGGACTCACTGGAAAAACTGGGGTTGAAGGTGTTGGAAACAAGTTTTTACTTGTTGGAATTTTTGGGCTAGCAAAAGGGAGAAAGATGACCATCTAGATGCATGCATGAGTGTCCATAGAACTAACTAATTCATGTCAAACAAGGTGAAATAACATACAGCATCAAAACATGAATAAAAGATAGCTCGTGATAAAACATTTGCAAATTATTACTCATAAAGAAGCTCATGAATCATGCAACTATATGTGTCATTAAAAATCAACTTAGACATCCCTTTTCCCAATACAATAAAAGCATGCAAGATATTTCAACCCATATTTCCAGTAGCTTTCTCATATAAAAATTGATAGAGTGGATCTGAAAACCAAAAATCAAACCAAAACAAAGACAAATAAAAGACGCTCCGAGTTTATGCGATAAAGTGCATTGATAGAAAAACGGAAGTTAGACGTGTGCAAACCGAGAGTGTGTAGGTCCAGTGGGGATGTTATCCACATCCCCAAGCTTATGGTTTTCACCATCCTTGGATAACTCATGGTGCATCTCCTCCAATCCTTGTGAAAAAACTTCAAAACATTGTTTCTCCCATTTCTTTTCTGTGGGGTGATATTAGTAGAGATAAATAAGAAAGTTTCTTGCTGCATATAATCCATGGAGTAAAATTCATATTAATGATCAGAGAGTGTATAATGTTGTATGCCTATTCATAAACTCAATTGGATCAACTCAAAAGTTCAAACTATGCATAAAACAATATGGGACAGAATCTGTCCAGAAAAATAGCAGCAAAACGTATTTTTATGTCCTACTTAAACTCGTCGAATAATTCTGAAAAAAATCAGGCATACAGAGAATGAAAAGTTTCAGTCACAGTTAAAATCTAAGCTCATTCGGAGTTACAAAATAAGAATGAAAAATCAAACCATGCACAGACTCCGTGCAGGAATAAAATCTCCGAATAGAAATAGCAACTTTTTCAATCCAAAATGGGTAAAACTTGGCACTTTATTAATTATTCCAGAAACTAAATTAAGAAAACATTCTCTTGTTACAGCAAGAGGACACAAAGAAAATCAAAAATAAAAACAACCGGGTTGCCTCCCGTAAAGCGCTTTCTTTATAGCCATATAGCTAGGCTTACTTACTTGGTATCAAGATGGTTGGAGTGAGGTGGCTTGGCATCCCCAAGCTTAAATTCTTGTATGTAGGGTGAGCTTAGGGGATGCATTCCTAAGCTTGAGTTTTTGTCCCTCTTGATCTTGTTCATCGCTCTCAATTCTTCCACCTTAAAATTTCTCTTCACACAAAACTCATCATAAAACTTGATTAGAGGGGTTAGTGCCTTTATAAATTAAATCCACATAGGTACAGAAAAGACATATCATGAATTTATTATAAATATTAGCTACTGTTACTATGGTTGTGTAATACTCATTGATCAAAAGAACCGCACAAAACACAAGTAATAAGAGCAATGCGAAATAAAGACAGAATCTGTCAGAAACTGAAAAGCCCATAAAGAGTGAATTTTCAGAGGCACTTACGTTGCTCAAATCATAAAACTTTGAACTAATGAATTGTGTATTAATAACTGAATATTGCTGTCATAAAATATCAAGTCAATATTCCTCATCTGTGATTTTTAACATTTTTCGCAGTGAAGCTCAGGAATCTGTTTTCTGGACAGCAAATCACTATTGTTTAATCCTACCTCTCAAAAGAGGTTATTCTTGCCATTAAGATGAAAAACAAGATACAAAGGTGATGTTACAGTAGTAAGCAAGCACCTTGACTCAAAAACCAAAAATCAAACTGAAGAATAAAAATCAAAAGGAAACAAAAAGAAACAAGAAAGATTCAAGAGAAACAAACAAAGAAGAAAGAAAATATTTTTGTTTTTTTTAAACTAGCAAAAAGGCAAAAGAGGAGAAAATATGTACAACATAAAACACTCTTTTTATTTGGTTTTAGCTTTGGGAAAAGTTTTAATGATAGAGACTTTGCAACGGTTCCATTGGCATGAACAACACATGTTCAAGGTCGACCCCAACTTCTCCATTACTCATCCTTCTCATTTACTTTCCCAAATTTTATGTAAAGTGAAAAACTTAAACTAATTGTTAGCAAACAGTAGGTAAAGTTATTTTACATGTTGTAAGGATATAAAGGTGTGCTCAAACTGAATAGGACATTAAAGCATATGGAGCACACCACAAAGCACATAGACATTAGCATTTTAAGTCTAACTTTCTTCCTATGCATTGGCATTTTATATATGAATAAATAGTAGCAAGTTTGTGGTATCCAATGCATATAATTTTCAGTAGCTTGCATTTTAAATAAAATTGAAACATAGAGAGGGCTATTATCTCTTCCTCCTTCATAGTGTTTGCAAGCATCATAAGTAAACTTAACCACATAGTTTTGAATAGATTCACCACATAAAGATAAGTCATCTAATGAGCATAATGGATTATCTAACTCAAGTATATCACTTTCATCCTCCCATATATTAGACACAATTGATCCACATAGAGGACTACTAGGCAAATCATTATCATTATAGAAAGAGTTGTTCATGGGAATTTGTGTGTTACCCTTGTTGGGAGTAGGAGATGGGTAGCTACTCCATTCTTCCTCCACCTTTTCTTCTTTCTCTTCTATCTCCTTTTCTATGGGATGCATGGGCATCCCTAAGCTTAGAATTTTGTCATCTTCTTCCTTGACACTTTCAACATGATTTCTTGCATTCAAAAAGTTAGTGCCCAAGGGAATATTCAAGCTTTCAACATGTTTCATTAGCATATCATATAGATATTTGTGACGAGGCTTGAAAGCATTTTCCATTATCTAATTTTTTTGGGTTTTAGATTTATATAAATAAAAAAAGGTACTGAAAATAAACTAGCAATGCAAACAAGAATAGAAGTTTAGCGCAACGCTCCCCGGCAACGGCGCCAGAAAAGTACTTGATAATCCCCAAGAGCAAGGAATCACTGTAGCACAATTCGATAAGTATTTGAGTGTCGTACCCACGAGGAGCTGAAGGTAAACTATCTATTCTCTAAAGCCCTATAACCCACTTATATGGCCTTTTATGCAAAGCAATAAATCTGAGTATGAAAGGAACTAACTAATGGATGCAAGGGATGTGGAGTAGATTTATCTAGCAACAAGTTTCTAATGCAAGTTTCTAATGCAAGTATCTTAGAGCAGTTTTATCAAGGTAACAAGTAGCAAGAATCTCAAGTAGCAAATATCTCAAGGGAGCAAATGTTCTGGCAATTGTTATTTCATTCGTGTGGTTGTCACAATTAGTGAAGCACATGTTTTAGTCTTAGTTGTTTCTTCTAGCGAGGAGCCATAAATAGTTGTAGCCAAGTTAATGAGCAAATTACACAACTCTTATGATGGATCTCATGGCCAATTTAATGTGCAGCACAAGAATTATTAAGACATAATTGTCCCACCATAGCCTTAAGTTCTAGGATCTCCCATATATCCCCCAATAGATGTAACTTCATGATTCGATCTTGGGTTCACTTGTCCTCCCAAGTCCTCCTCACTCCATTACCTTACCGGTGATCACCTTACATGCATTCCAACATATGCGTGCACTCATACATTGTACATCAAGACAATCATAAAAGATAACAAAACTTGTATGCAACCAATCAACGAACTATTTCACTATTGCCATGAACAAATCACTTCTCAAACATAGATAGAGAGACACAATAGATCATGGGAAAAGTATATTGCATCATACATCATGTTTGCCAAGAGTTTACAGTGGAGAGATGGAGATAATCTTGCTGTAGATGTTGATGATGATCACGCCGGAGGGGGGTGGATCCCTCCGGAGGTGGATTCCGGCGGCGTTTCCCCCCTCCGATCTTCTCTGGCGGCAGCTTTCTGTCTCTCTGTTTCTTGTTTCTCTCGTGTGGCGGCTCTCTTCTGGAAAAACGTCGGGGGACCTCTTATATAGGCGTTTTAGGTCACGAGGATGCTTCTGGGCGAAGGATCGATGCAAACGGGGCCACGAGGGCGAAGTTGGATAGGCCCACGCGGCTTGGTACTGTAGCCACGTGGGACCCTCCCTTTTGGTCCTCCGGCCTCCGTTCGTTGACTTCTTTCGCTCCTAAATCTTCTCCTTCCAAAATAATGACCCCCCTAAATTTATAGCTCATTATGACGTCGTTAAGGTCCTGAAACAAATAAAGAAAGAAAAAGAGGTTTTCTGCCTGCGCAGGATTAATTCCATAAAAAGGGGAAATCATTATAAATTACCAAAAATCATTAAATAACAGTAATGTACCCCTTATATGATGCAAATATGAATGGAATATAACTATTATAGTGCAAAGTTCATGTATGCATTTTAGATGCATCATCCCGTCACTGGAACTCCCTAGTTCTCCAAAGCCCCACGCTTTACCTAGGTCGATGGCACCCCTGCCGAGGCTAGATTCGACAATACCACGATAGTTGGCGCCCAACGTGGGGCAAGAGAGGTCCGGGGTTTCGTTCCTGCCAGGATCTACAGGCGGTGTCTGCGACACCATCACGGTCGTCTTGGTTAGCTACTTCGACAAGACCGGAGCCAGCCACGTTTTCAACGACGGCTTTTGGACGCCGGCAAAGGAAGATCCCGCCGGCTGGTCCACGATTCCCATCGGCGGCTTCGACATCTTTGTCGGCTTCACTGCCGAGGTTTTGGACGATCTCGGTTTCACATCGAGTTTGCCCACTGCCCACCCTTACAACTTGGAAGAAGGATCGGATTTGGACTCTAAGGAGCTTGCCGATCTGGATCTAGTGTTTGATGCTGATGATGAGGACTCTGAGGATGACGCAACCTCTAAGGCGGCGCCGGTCTCCCACTTCGTCGGCATGGCTAGAGAATCCGGCTCAAATGAGTCGATGACATCACCTGAGTCGATCCTCCCTGCTTTGCAGGTTGAGGCAGATTCAGAAGTCGGATCAGTGGACACTGCTCCTATGGAGCAAGACCCTGAATCTGAAGGAGAATCCGATAATTTTAGTTGGAAGGTTGCGTCTTGTTTAGGACGCCCTGTCGAGGTTCTAATGGGTGATACCATATCTGATCCAAAGGATAACACCAATGCCTCGATACCCGCCAATGGCAAAGAAAAGACTCCAGAAGTCGGACACAAAAAGGTGGACTTTGTGCTGCCACTGGCTCCATTAAAGGGAACCAGTAAATTGCCGGCTGATGGAGGCAACAATGTCACTTCAACTGGCTATCTGACGTAGAAGGGATTTGAGGAGAAGATGGCAACGTATGAGGAGATACTGACCCCACTCCCCCCTTGTAATGCCCGGGGTTTTTCCCCAAATTAGAATTTGCTTGTTTTTCTTTTTGCATCATCATGACATCAGCATCATCGCATCGCATGTTTTTTACCGCGAAAATTATTTTTATTAAACCCTTTTTATTTTGCCAAAATTTGTCGAAATTTTTTGCTGAGACGGTCGTCTCCTTTTTCTAAAATTATTTGCCAAATTATTTTGCCAGAAAAATAAAATTCTTTGAGTGTGAGAGAGAGCAGCCCAGCTAGCTAGGCCCAAAAGCCCAGCAAAGCAAACCCTAGACCAAACCCTAATCCTGCCCTGGTCTTTTTCTGTTCCTACCTCTGCATCTTGCAGCCACCCTCCTCCCCTTTTCTGCTTTTGCAATCAGGTCCTTCCACCCTCTATTCTTTTCTTTTTCCCCCTTTTCCTTCTTTTCCCTTTTCCTTCTTCCTTTTCTTTTTCTTTCCTTCTCTCTCTGTTCTCTCACCTCACCCGCATCCTCCCTCTCCCGACCTTCCCCAACCCCGGCTCGATCCCGAGCTCCGGCGAGCCCCTCCGGCTTCTCCTCCCCGCCGGCCCTCTCTCTCCTCTCCCGTAGCTTCTTCCTCCCCTTGCTCACCTCCTCTCCTCACCCCGGCTCATCTCCTTCCTCCCCACACCCCGCATGCTCTCGTCGACCCCAGCTTCCCCCTGCGCCGCCGGCCGTGCTCCCCGTCTCCCGCGGCCAGCTCCGACTGCTTCCTCTCCTCTCCCGTCCCCGTCTTCTTCCTCTCTCCCCGAGCTCCCCATCCCCGCCACCTCCTGGCCTGCTCCTCCAGCTCCTCCGTCGGCCGCCCTCGGTCCCCTGCTCCCCGCGCCGGTCCGCCGCCCGCCGGTTCCTCCTCGCGCCTCCTCGCGCCGAGCTCGCGACCTCCTCCTGCAGCCCGAGCTCGCGCGCCCCTCCTCTGCCTCATCGTCGCGTCGGTCACGCCGCCATCGGCCACGCATCCGCGTTGGCCCGGTTCCTTCTCCGGCCCGTCCCCGCGTCCTCACGCGCCCTGTGCCCGTCCTCATCTTCCCCTTCCTCCAACACCACCTCCTCCCGCAGCTCCTCCGCGCCTGCACCTCCTCCTGGCGTCAGAGCTCGTCTCCGACCTCCTGCATGCCTTGGCCGCCCCGTCCTCGATTCCCAGCTCCCGCGTCGTCGCCCTCGCCTCCCCTGCCGCCGTCCTACGCCTCGAGTCCAAGGTCTCCTCCTGTTGTTGTCCTGGACGTGCTGCTCGCCCCTGCTGGCCAAGACCCCGTGTGCTGCTGCTGCCTTTTCTGTTTGATGGCGTGTCCACGAAGCTGCTGCTACTGTCCCCGTCCCCGGTGCTGCCTCCGGTTCCCGCGTCTCCGATGTGTGCCGCTGCTGCTGCCACGTCTCCGTTCCTGACGGACGTGTCCATCCCCGTTTCCGTGCTGCGGTTTCCCCGTGGTGTGCTCCCGTCGTGTACCGTCTCCGTTCCCATCGGGAATCCCCGGTCCCCGACGTCTCCCGTTTCCGGTCGTTTCCCGTTTTCCCGACGTGAAGTCGTGAACGACGCAAGTTCTCCGTTCCCGATCCCGTGTTCCCGTTTCCGTGCCCCGTCATGAAGCCGGTTCCCCGATTCCGTTCCCGTCGTGAAGCTTCCCCGATGACGCCGCCAAGATCTTCCTCGACCATCGTGGAACCCCGATGACCCCAAAGCCCGGAACGCCAAGGTCCGCCACGACGACGACCCAAGTACGACTACTTCCACGACATTGACTACCACGACTACTTCGACTCCGGATGAACGATTACTTCGGCTACTTCGACTACGACGACTACTTCGACTACTTCCTCTCCGATCCGAAGACGGTGGTCCCGAATCCGAAGTTCCTCGTTTCCGATGTGCGACCCCAACCCTAAACCCCTATATGCCATATATATGCGATATCTTATAAAATCATGCATAATTAATTAACATCGCACCTCTATCCATTTAGTCGAATTAAATCAATTAAATAATGGGATTTGTTCGGTGCATCTATATTGTGCACCGATCCCATTTAAAATGTTTGCCATGTGTTAGGGAATAAAATTGGACAACCTTTAATTTGTCATGCATCATGTCATCAACATGCCGATTCTTTTGCCGTAGTAGTAAAATGCATCTTTTCCGTTGTCCAGTGTTTGTTGCTTCTTCGGGAATAGGACGTTGAGTTGATGTGAGCAACGACAGGTTCTGCTACCTCTACCGGATTGCAGGCAAGTGATACTCCCTTGCTATCTTTGCTTGTTTTCTGTCTCTTACTCGTCCTATCTTTGTTCTTTGCTAGCCTTATGTTGCGATGCTTGTGTCCCGATCCTATATGCATGTTTACCTTGCAGCCATGATATGCCACCACCCCCACATCCTATTACCCTGTTGCTTGTTTACCTTGTTAGCCTTGCGAGTCGTAGTGCATGCTTAGGTGCTTTGCTTCAGTCCTGTTATCTTTTGTCTAGTCTTTGTTGTTAACATGGTAGCTAGGCTCAACTAAAATGGTAATCTTTATTTTCTGTTGCGATGGGAATAACTTAATTAAAGATAAGGCACCGGCGGAAGGCCAATCGTGGTGATTTGTTCTGCTAGTGTCGCCTAGGACCCGAGTTCTTTTCCGCTGATCCAAGACTGAGCGCACTAACCACATGTGGGAGTTCTATGGGCCTCCCCGCAATCTATTACCGGATCCTCAAACTTGTCCAGGATGCCACAAGTAGTTCGGGTGTTTCTACGGTTACAAGCGCGGATGATATGGTAAGATGGATACGTGGTTACTTACGGTAGGGCTTGCGGTATGATGCGAAGTGACCAACTCATGGTAGTTTGTGTCACCTAGCCGTAGTCGCAAACGGTTAGGCCCACCTCGAAGCTTCGGCCGGACTCTCAAGGTGGATCAGTCCTAGCTAGGTGGCTCCCTGGACTTGTTTGTATTGAAGGGAAGTATTGCGTCGAACGCTCCACCGGTACACCTCTAAGCGAGTGTTTCGATGCGTGTGGGTTCATTGGTGCATCCCTGCAGGGTTAAATCTTTTCGAAAAGCCGTGTCCGCGGTTATGGACGACTTGGTGAAATGCGCTGGCTAAAAAGATCATAGACAACTTGCACCTTATAATGATAATAACTTGACTAGTAAGATAGATTACATGAATAATAATTTGATTAAAACTTGTCCACCGTGTGAGTGCCCGGACTTCTTCCTCGTGGGTTGAGGATACGAGGGAGTCGTTTTAGGGCGGGTTTGTTTGGTGAGTAGTATAGTTGGTTCTTTTGCGCTCTCTTACCTTGTCTCTTTAGACGAAAGTTGTAGTGTGTCTCTATAAGTTGTTAGTGCTGCTTGCCGCCTCAATGCTAACCCTCTTTTTTTTCCGGAATTCCAGCTTTGATATCTTGTGAGTATTACTTGCCAGTACTGTTTATAGTACTGACCCCTTCGGGTCTGCTATTCCACATGCAGCCAACAGGTTTGAAGTCTGACGACGTTAGCTTGGGAATCCCTCCGGCTAGGCTTGGCCTGGGCAGGGATATGGTGCCTTTGTTTATCTTCAGGACTCTTAGTCCAATTTGTTTCTTGTCCGTAGCCGGACGCTACCCGCTTCCGTTGTTATTTTGGATCTTTGTATTGTATCTTTGCTCTTGACTCTGTGAGTCGTTGTTGTATATATGTTCTTTTGTGGGTTTCATCGAGAACTGTTGTAATGTTATCACAATTCCACCCGCATAACGTGTGTGTTGCGACGTGCACGTTATGCCTGGTGGGCGTCCTTTAGGATCGTTATTATGCGGATTTGGCTGAAATGCTCAAGTCTGCATAGTACCGATCTTGGGGCGTTACAAAGTGGTATCAGAGCTCTGGTTTTTCGATACCCCGTTGGTCCAGTCTGCCTGTAGGATACCCTAGCTAATGGTCGTTGTTGTAGAGTGTCCAAATTATTTTACTAAAAGCTATTTGAAAAGATCTCAATAGGAATTCTTGTTTACTCCTTACCTCTATTCTTTTTCCTTCTTACCTTATATGATTTAAATCTTCTCTCTTTCCTATCTTCCGAGTTATAGCATCATCGTGGGGTGGACGATCTCTTGCCCTTTTACCTAATAGGTTCGATCTTCGGAAGAATCTCGACAGACGGTCATCGCCATCGACGTGAGCAAGAACCTCTTGTTAGTGGTGTCGAGAAGATCAACATGGTGTGAGAAGATTCGATAGTTTACCTTGCTCTTCTTCTCCCTTACGGTAGTGTGGATCTCGGGGCGAGATCCCTTGTTAGTGGTGTCGGTTGTAATGCCCGGGGTTTTTCCCCAAATTAGAATTTGCTTGTTTTTCTTTTTGCATCATCATGACATCAGCATCATCGCATCGCATGTTTTTTACCGCGAAAATTATTTTTATTAAACCCTTTTTTATTTTGCCAAAATTTGTCGAAATTTTTTGCTGAGACGGTCGTCTCCTTTTTCTAAAATTATTTGCCAAATTATTTTGCCAGAAAAATAAAATTCTTTGAGTGTGAGAGAGAGCAGCCCAGCTAGCTAGGCCCAAAAGCCCAGCAAAGCAAACCCTAGACCAAACCCTAATCCTGCCCTGGTCTTTTTCTGTTCCTACCTCTGCATCTTGCAGCCACCCTCCTCCCCTTTTCTGCTTTTGCAATCAGGTCCTTCCACCCTCTATTCTTTTCTTTTTCCCCCTTTTCCTTCTTTTTCCCTTTTCCTTCTTCCTTTTCTTTTTCTTTTCCTTCTCTCTCTGTTCTCTCACCTCACCCGCATCCTCCCTCTCCCGACCTTCCCCAACCCCGGCTCGATCCCGAGCTCCGGCGAGCCCCTCCGGCTTCTCCTCCCCGCCGGCCCTCTCTCTCCTCTCCCGTAGCTTCTTCCTCCCCTTGCTCACCTCCTCTCCTCACCCCGGCTCATCTCCTTCCTCCCCACACCCCGCATGCTCTCGTCGACCCCAGCTTCCCCCTGCGCCGCCGGCCGTGCTCCCCGTCTCCCGCGGCCAGCTCCGACTGCTTCCTCTCCTCTCCCGTCCCCGTCTTCTTCCTCTCTCCCCGAGCTCCCCATCCCCGCCACCTCCTGGCCTGCTCCTCCAGCTCCTCCGTCGGCCGCCCTCGGTCCCCTGCTCCCCGCGCCGGTCCGCCGCCCGCCGGTTCCTCCTCGCGCCTCCTCGCGCCGAGCTCGCGACCTCCTCCTGCAGCCCGAGCTCGCGCGCCCCTCCTCTGCCTCATCGTCGCGTCGGTCGCGCCGCCATCGGCCACGCATCCGCGTTGGCCCGGTTCCTTCTCCGGCCCGTCCCCGCGTCCTCACGCGCCCTGTGCCCGTCCTCATCTTCCCCTTCCTCCAACACCACCTCCTCCCGCAGCTCCTCCGCGCCTGCACCTCCTCCTGGCGTCAGAGCTCGTCTCCGACCTCCTGCATGCCTTGGCCGCCCCGTCCTCGATTCCCAGCTCCCGCGTCGTCGCCCTCGCCTCCCCTGCCGCCGTCCTACGCCTCGAGTCCAAGGTCTCCTCCTGTTGTTGTCCTGGACGTGCTGCTCGCCCCTGCTGGCCAAGACCCCGTGTGCTGCTGCCTTTTCTGTTTGATGGCGTGTCCACGAAGCTGCTGCTGCTGTCCCCGTCCCCGGTGCTGCCTCCGGTTCCCGCGTCTCCGATGTGTGCCGCTCCCCGTTTCCGTGCTGCGGTTTCCCCGTGGTGTGCTCCCGTCGTGTACCGTCTCCGTTCCCATCGGGAATCCCCGGTCCCCGACGTCTCCCGTTTCCGGTCGTTTCCCGTTTTCCCGACGTGAAGTCGTGAACGACGCAAGTTCTCCGTTCCCGATCCCGTGTTCCCGTTTCCGTGCCCCGTCATGAAGCCGGTTCCCCGATTCCGTTCCCGTCGTGAAGCTTCCCCGATGACGCCGCCAAGATCTTCCTCGACCATCGTGGAACCCCGATGACCCCAAAGCCCGGAACGCCAAGGTCCGCCACGACGACGACCCAAGTACGACTACTTCCACGACATTGACTACCACGACTACTTCGACTCCGGATGAACGATTACTTCGGCTACTTCGACTACGACGACTACTTCGACTACTTCCTCTCCGATCCGAAGACGGTGGTCCCGAATCCGAAGTTCCTCGTTTCCGATGTGCGACCCCAACCCTAAACCCCTATATGCCATATATATGCGATATCTTATAAAATCATGCATAATTAATTAACATCGCACCTCTATCCATTTAGTCGAATTAAATCAATTAAATAATGGGATTTGTTCGGTGCATCTATATTGTGCACCGATCCCATTTAAAATGATTTGCCATGTGTTAGGGAATAAAATTGGACAACCTTTAATTTGTCATGCATCATGTCATCAACATGCCGATTCTTTTGCCGTAGTAGTAAAATGCATCTTTTCCGTTGTCCAGTGTTTGTTGCTTCTTCGGGAATAGGACGTTGAGTTGATGTGAGCAACGACAGGTTCTGCTACCTCTACCGGATTGCAGGCAAGTGATACTCCCTTGCTATCTTTGCTTGTTTTCTGTCTCTTACTCGTCCTATCTTTGTTCTTTGCTAGCCTTATGTTGCGATGCTTGTGTCCCGATCCTATATGCATGTTTACCTTGCAGCCATGATATGCCACCACCCCCACATCCTATTACCCTGTTGCTTGTTTACCTTGTTAGCCTTGCGAGTCGTAGTGCATGCTTAGGTGCTTTGCTTCAGTCCTGTTATCTTTTGTCTAGTCTTTGTTGTTAACATGGTAGCTAGGCTCAACTAAAATGGTAATCTTTATTTTCTGTTGCGATGGGAATAACTTAATTAAAGATAAGGCACCGGCGGAAGGCCAATCGTGGTGATTTGTTCTGCTAGTGTCGCCTAGGACCCGAGTTCTTTTCCGCTGATCCAAGACTGAGCGCACTAACCACATGTGGGAGTTCTATGGGCCTCCCCGCAATCTATTACCGGATCCTCAAACTTGTCCAGGATGCCACAAGTAGTTCGGGTGTTTCTACGGTTACAAGCGCGGATGATATGGTAAGATGGATACGTGGTTACTTACGGTAGGGCTTGCGGTATGATGCGAAGTGACCAACTCATGGTAGTTTGTGTCACCTAGCCGTAGTCGCAAACGGTTAGGCCCACCTCGAAGCTTCGGCCGGACTCTCAAGGTGGATCAGTCCTAGCTAGGTGGCTCCCTGGACTTGTTTGTATTGAAGGGAAGTATTGCGTCGAACGCTCCACCGGTACACATCTAAGCGAGTGTTTCGATGCGTGTGGGTTCATTGGTGCATCCCTGCAGGGTTAAATCTTTTCGAAAAGCCGTGTCCGCGGTTATGGACGACTTGGTGAAATGCGCTGGCTAAAAAGATCATAGACAACTTGCACCTTATAATGATAATAACTTGACTAGTAAGATAGATTACATGAATAATAATTTGATTAAAACTTGTCCACCGTGTGAGTGCCCGGACTTCTTCCTCGTGGGTTGAGGATACGAGGGAGTCGTTTTAGGGCGGGTTTGTTTGGTGAGTAGTATAGTTGGTTCCTTTTGCGCTCTCTTACCTTGTCTCTTTAGACGAAAGTTGTAGTGTGTCTCTATAAGTTGTTAGTGCTGCTTGCCGCCTCAATGCTAACCCTCTTTTTTTTCCGGAATTCCAGCTTTGATATCTTGTGAGTATTACTTGCCAGTACTGTTTATAGTACTGACCCCTTCGGGTCTGCTATTCCACATGCAGCCAACAGGTTTGAAGTCTGACGACGTTAGCTTGGGAATCCCTCCGGCTAGGCTTGGCCTGGGCAGGGATATGGTGCCTTTGTTTATCTTCAGGACTCTTAGTCCAATTTGTTTCTTGTCCGTAGCCGGACGCTACCCGCTTCCGTTGTTATTTTGGATCTTTGTATTGTATCTTTGCTCTTGACTCTGTGAGTCGTTGTTGTATATATGTTCTTTTGTGGGTTTCATCGAGAACTGTTGTAATGTTATCACAATTCCACCCGCATAACGTGTGTGTTGCGACGTGCACGTTATGCCTGGTGGGCGTCCTTTAGGATCGTTATTATGCGGATTTGGCTGAAATGCTCAAGTCTGCATAGTACCGATCTTGGGGCGTTACAAAGTGGTATCAGAGCTCTGGTTTTTCGATACCCCGTTGGTCCAGTCTGCCTGTAGGATACCCTAGCTAATGGTCGTTGTTGTAGAGTGTCCAAATTATTTTACTAAAAGCTATTTGAAAAGATCTCAATAGGAATTCTTGTTTACTCCTTACCTCTATTCTTTTTCCTTCTTACCTTATATGATTTAAATCTTCTCTCTTTCCTATCTTCCGAGTTATAGCATCATCGTGGGGTGGACGATCTCTTGCCCTTTTACCTAATAGGTTCGATCTTCGGAAGAATCTCGACAGACGGTCATCGCCATCGACGTGAGCAAGAACCTCTTGTTAGTGGTGTCGAGAAGATCAACATGGTGTGAGAAGATTCGATAGTTTACCTTGCTCTTCTTCTCCCTTACGGTAGTGTGGATCTCGGGGCGAGATCCCTTGTTAGTGGTGTCGGTTGTAATGCCCGGGGTTTTTCCCCAAATTAGAATTTGCTTGTTTTTCTTTTTGCATCATCATGACATCAGCATCATCGCATCGCATGTTTTTTACCGCGAAAATTATTTTTATTAAACCCTTTTTTATTTTGCCAAAATTTGTCGAAATTTTTTGCTGAGACGGTCGTCTCCTTTTTCTAAAATTATTTGCCAAATTATTTTGCCAGAAAAATAAAATTCTTTGAGTGTGAGAGAGAGCAGCCCAGCTAGCTAGGCCCAAAAGCCCAGCAAAGCAAACCCTAGACCAAACCCTAATCCTGCCCTGGTCTTTTTCTGTTCCTACCTCTGCATCTTGCAGCCACCCTCCTCCCCTTTTCTGCTTTTGCAATCAGGTCCTTCCACCCTCTATTCTTTTCTTTTTCCCCCTTTTCCTTCTTTTTCCCTTTTCCTTCTTCCTTTTCTTTTTCTTTTCCTTCTCTCTCTGTTCTCTCACCTCACCCGCATCCTCCCTCTCCCGACCTTCCCCAACCCCGGCTCGATCCCGAGCTCCGGCGAGCCCCTCCGGCTTCTCCTCCCCGCCGGCCCTCTCTCTCCTCTCCCGTAGCTTCTTCCTCCCCTTGCTCACCTCCTCTCCTCACCCCGGCTCATCTCCTTCCTCCCCACACCCCGCATGCTCTCGTCGACCCCAGCTTCCCCCTGCGCCGCCGGCCGTGCTCCCCGTCTCCCGCGGCCAGCTCCGACTGCTTCCTCTCCTCTCCCGTCCCCGTCTTCTTCCTCTCTCCCCGAGCTCCCCATCCCCGCCACCTCCTGGCCTGCTCCTCCAGCTCCTCCGTCGGCCGCCCTCGGTCCCCTGCTCCCCGCGCCGGTCCGCCGCCCGCCGGTTCCTCCTCGCGCCTCCTCGCGCCGAGCTCGCGACCTCCTCCTGCAGCCCGAGCTCGCGCGCCCCTCCTCTGCCTCATCGTCGCGTCGGTCGCGCCGCCATCGGCCACGCATCCGCGTTGGCCCGGTTCCTTCTCCGGCCCGTCCCCGCGTCCTCACGCGCCCTGTGCCCGTCCTCATCTTCCCCTTCCTCCAACACCACCTCCTCCCGCAGCTCCTCCGCGCCTGCACCTCCTCCTGGCGTCAGAGCTCGTCTCCGACCTCCTGCATGCCTTGGCCGCCCCGTCCTCGATTCCCAGCTCCCGCGTCGTCGCCCTCGCCTCCCCTGCCGCCGTCCTACGCCTCGAGTCCAAGGTCTCCTCCTGTTGTTGTCCTGGACGTGCTGCTCGCCCCTGCTGGCCAAGACCCCGTGTGCTGCTGCCTTTTCTGTTTGATGGCGTGTCCACGAAGCTGCTGCTGCTGTCCCCGTCCCCGGTGCTGCCTCCGGTTCCCGCGTCTCCGATGTGTGCCGCTGCTGCTGCCACGTCTCCGTTCCTGACGGACGTGTCCGTCCCCGTTTCCGTGCTGCGGTTTCCCCGTGGTGTGCTCCCGTCGTGTACCGTCTCCGTTCCCATCGGGAATCCCCGGTCCCCGACGTCTCCCGTTTCCGGTCGTTTCCCGTTTTCCCGACGTGAAGTCGTGAACGACGCAAGTTCTCCGTTCCCGATCCCGTGTTCCCGTTTCCGTGCCCCGTCATGAAGCCGGTTCCCCGATTCCGTTCCCGTCGTGAAGCTTCCCCGATGACGCCGCCAAGATCTTCCTCGACCATCGTGGAACCCCGATGACCCCAAAGCCCGGAACGCCAAGGTCCGCCACGACGACGACCCAAGTACGACTACTTCCACGACATTGACTACCACGACTACTTCGACTCCGGATGAACGATTACTTCGGCTACTTCGACTACGACGACTACTTCGACTACTTCCTCTCCGATCCGAAGACGGTGGTCCCGAATCCGAAGTTCCTCGTTTCCGATGTGCGACCCCAACCCTAAACCCCTATATGCCATATATATGCGATATCTTATAAAATCATGCATAATTAATTAACATCGCACCTCTATCCATTTAGTCGAATTAAATCAATTAAATAATGGGATTTGTTCGGTGCATCTATATTGTGCACCGATCCCATTTAAAATGTTTGCCATGTGTTAGGGAATAAAATTGGACAACCTTTAATTTGTCATGCATCATGTCATCAACATGCCGATTCTTTTGCCGTAGTAGTAAAATGCATCTTTTCCGTTGTCCAGTGTTTGTTGCTTCTTCGGGAATAGGACGTTGAGTTGATGTGAGCAACGACAGGTTCTGCTACCTCTACCGGATTGCAGGCAAGTGATACTCCCTTGCTATCTTTGCTTGTTTTCTGTCTCTTACTCGTCCTATCTTTGTTCTTTGCTAGCCTTATGTTGCGATGCTTGTGTCCCGATCCTATATGCATGTTTACCTTGCAGCCATGATATGCCACCACCCCCACATCCTATTACCCTGTTGCTTGTTTACCTTGTTAGCCTTGCGAGTCGTAGTGCATGCTTAGGTGCTTTGCTTCAGTCCTGTTATCTTTTGTCTAGTCTTTGTTGTTAACATGGTAGCTAGGCTCAACTAAAATGGTAATCTTTATTTTCTGTTGCGATGGGAATAACTTAATTAAAGATAAGGCACCGGCGGAAGGCCAATCGTGGTGATTTGTTCTGCTAGTGTCGCCTAGGACCCGAGTTCTTTTCCGCTGATCCAAGACTGAGCGCACTAACCACATGTGGGAGTTCTATGGGCCTCCCCGCAATCTATTACCGGATCCTCAAACTTGTCCAGGATGCCACAAGTAGTTCGGGTGTTTCTACGGTTACAAGCGCGGATGATATGGTAAGATGGATACGTGGTTACTTACGGTAGGGCTTGCGGTATGATGCGAAGTGACCAACTCATGGTAGTTTGTGTCACCTAGCCGTAGTCGCAAACGGTTAGGCCCACCTCGAAGCTTCGGCCGGACTCTCAAGGTGGATCAGTCCTAGCTAGGTGGCTCCCTGGACTTGTTTGTATTGAAGGGAAGTATTGCGTCGAACGCTCCACCGGTACACATCTAAGCGAGTGTTTCGATGCGTGTGGGTTCATTGGTGCATCCCTGCAGGGTTAAATCTTTTCGAAAAGCCGTGTCCGCGGTTATGGACGACTTGGTGAAATGCGCTGGCTAAAAAGATCATAGACAACTTGCACCTTATAATGATAATAACTTGACTAGTAAGATAGATTACATGAATAATAATTTGATTAAAACTTGTCCACCGTGTGAGTGCCCGGACTTCTTCCTCGTGGGTTGAGGATACGAGGGAGTCGTTTTAGGGCGGGTTTGTTTGGTGAGTAGTATAGTTGGTTCCTTTTGCGCTCTCTTACCTTGTCTCTTTAGACGAAAGTTGTAGTGTGTCTCTATAAGTTGTTAGTGCTGCTTGCCGCCTCAATGCTAACCCTCTTTTTTTTCCGGAATTCCAGCTTTGATATCTTGTGAGTATTACTTGCCAGTACTGTTTATAGTACTGACCCCTTCGGGTCTGCTATTCCACATGCAGCCAACAGGTTTGAAGTCTGACGACGTTAGCTTGGGAATCCCTCCGGCTAGGCTTGGCCTGGGCAGGGATATGGTGCCTTTGTTTATCTTCAGGACTCTTAGTCCAATTTGTTTCTTGTCCGTAGCCGGACGCTACCCGCTTCCGTTGTTATTTTGGATCTTTGTATTGTATCTTTGCTCTTGACTCTGTGAGTCGTTGTTGTATATATGTTCTTTTGTGGGTTTCATCGAGAACTGTTGTAATGTTATCACAATTCCACCCGCATAACGTGTGTGTTGCGACGTGCACGTTATGCCTGGTGGGCGTCCTTTAGGATCGTTATTATGCGGATTTGGCTGAAATGCTCAAGTCTGCATAGTACCGATCTTGGGGCGTTACACCCCTGATGCGCCGTTAGAGGATATTGAGAAGCGCCGCGCTCTATTGGTTGAACAAGCCAACAAGATAACGGAGCGGGAACTTGACCTCACAAACAAGGAAACGGAATTCTGCCATAAGCAAAGGGAAGCGGGAGCCATCAATGTTTTCCGTCCGGCTCGCGATAAGAACCTGCACAAGAAGCTGGATTTTCGCGCAAAGTGGGAGGAGGACCATGTTAACTCGGTCTGGAGAAAATACAACCACGTGCTTGACCCGGTGACAAAACTGTGCTACTTCAACACCCCAGCAAAGAACATGGAGGCAGCTCAGGAGGTCATGTTCGACAAATCATTGGACCGTGACGCCCGCCTTAAATATTCGGCTTATCTGCTAGAGGTCGCACAGCAGCAGCAAAACGACTCGCAGGTCAAGTCGGGGAAGCTATTTGACGAATCCCGTCTCTGCAACTCAACGGCTAACAAGCCAAAAGCTGCTGCCCCCGCGGACCCGGACGATGACCCAGCTGGATCGAGCAGCCACAACAATGGCGATGACAAAAACCCGAAGGACAAGCACCCAAAAGGTGTAGAATCCCGGACAGGTTCTTCCCGCCATCATGAAGCTGGCGATAACCGAGGAGGACATCGAAGCCGGGACAAAAGGAAGACCCTCGCAAGGAAAAGGTGGCACCACCCCGTCAGGAGCAAAGGCGAGGTGGGGAAAGTACTTCAAGGAAGACGCAAAGCAGGAACGATATGCCGCCCCCACCGCCACCTCCACCGCGCAAAGAGGAAGATAACCCTTCCAAGTATGTACCCCCTGCGCGACGGCAAAGGTCACCAAGTCCACCGCGTAACGCGAGTCGGGCAAGCCAAAGCCGTCACAGGGAAGAACCAAGGCGAGGAAATTCAGTGGATAAGCCGCCGGCAGCCAATGATGTGCGAAGCCTGATCAAGGAGAGGAAATCGGCCAGAGATGCCCAATACCTCGGCCCCAAGTGTTTTGGCAGAGCCATCAGAGAGTAGATCTTACCTCCCACTTTGTCGAACGTAACGAAGATGGTCGAGAAGTACAGCAGCACGGCAAATCCTGAGACCTGGCTCTCAGATTATGTCAGTGCCTGTGACATATACGAGGGCAGTGCTGACTCTGCAGTGCGATTTTTGCCCCTGATGTTAACCGGGACGGCACGCATGTGGATTGAAGGTTTGCCGGAAAAGACAGTTCATACCTGGAGTGACATGAAGCGTGTCTTTATTCAGCACTTCCAGGGCACATACAAGCGCCCCAAGTCAATATTCGACTTACAGCGGTGCGTGCAGCAAAAGAACGAGTCTAGACGTGAATTCGTTTCTCGATGGAGTGAGATCAAAAACGCTTGCGAAGGCGTATCAGAAACACAGGCAATCCATGCCTTCAAACAATCCCTGAGGAAGGGGACGACTTTTCGCTTCATGATTTACAGCGACGAGTCGGAAACCTTGGGAGGCTTGTTAGCCTGTGCAAACAAATACGCTGCAGCGGATGATGACAACAGGGAAGATGCCGAAAACCGCCGACGGGAGTCCGGGAAAAAGAAGATTGAAGATCAAGCCGGCCCTTCACACAAAGTCGCCGCCGCCTTTGGCAAAGGTGGCTCAAACAGCGGAAAGTGGCAGAACAAAAAGCCGGCGCATAACCAATCATCTCGGCCACCAACGGTGAAGTACGACGACATAAAGCACAATCCCTGTGTTCATCACCTTAGGCCGGACGGGACAAGCTCACACACAATCCAGCAATGTCACATAAATCGGGACATCGCCAAGGATCCTAAAGCCGACAAATCAAAAAACAAGCGCAAGTCTAGAAAGGACGACAAAGAGAAGGAAGAAGCTGCCTCGGAGTCTGATGGTGCAACCTCCAAAGATGGAAAAGGCAACAAATTCCCTAAGCATACTGAGAGTCTCATCGTCAACCTAGCGATAGGTTCGTCTAGCAAGGAAAAGGCGGCTTGGAGAGAACTTAATGCTACGGTGTCGGCTGTGCCTCAGTATTTGGATTGGTCCGATACACCCATCACCTGGGATCGCAGCGATCATCCGGACAAAGTCCCTACCAAGCGCACCTACGCTTTAGTCGCCAGTCCCATAGTCGACAAATACAAGTTGACAAAGGTACTCATGGATGGAGGAAGCAGTATCAACATACTCTATGCTGCAACATTGAAAAGGATGCATCTCTCCGAGTCACAACTCACCCACAACAATGTGAAGTTTCATGGGATTGTGCCGGGACGACAAGCCTCTTCAATGGGAAAAATCACCCTAAAGGTCACCTTTGGTGGTGCTGACAATTCCAGGACAGAAGATGTTTCCTTTGAGGTGGTGCCATTTAAAAGTGCGTATCATGCAATCTTTGGGCGGCCGGCTTTTGCCTCGTTTATGGCTCAGCCATGCTACATCTATAGCAAGCTTAAAATGCTGGGACCCAATGGGATCATCACAATAGAGGGAGACTTCAAGAAGGCAAAGGAGTGTGAGGCTGCCAATGCCGTCCACGCGGAAGCAGAAATCTCCAGAGAAGAGCTGGAGGACCTTAAGAAGGCAATGAATCCCAATGAGATGCCGGCAACAGAAAAGCCGTCCTACAAGGTCGATTCAAGCTTCAAGCCAAAGGATGACACAAAGAAAATAAAGTTCTCAGAAGAGGATCCGACAAAGGAGACTACCATTGGTGCTGGCCTCGACGACAAATAGGAATTCGAGCTCGTCAAGTTTCTCCGTGAGAACCGGGACATTTTTGCTTGGTCTCCATCTGATATGCCAGGTGTCCTGAGGAAACTTGCCGAGCACTCCTTAAAGGTCAACAAGGATGCTAAGCCGGTCAAACAAGGTCTCCGACGGCTCGGAACAGAGAAGCGCAAGGCGGTAGGAAAGGAGATCCTAAGGCTCACTGCCGCCAAATTCATCCGTGAAGTTGTCCACAATGATTGGTTAGCAAATCCCGTGCTTGTCCCAAAGAAAAATACCTCAGAGTTACGTATGTGCATTGATTTCACCGGCTTAAACAAAGCCTGTCTTAAAGATCCGTTCGCCTTGCCGCGTATCGATCAGGTCATTGATTCAACTGCCGGCTCAGAGATGCTAAGTTTTCTGGACGCCTATTCGGGTTACCATCAGATAAAGATGAAGGAGGCCGATCAAATAAAGACATCCTTCACCACGCCATATGGCAATTACTGCTACGTCACAATGCCGTTCGGCTTAAAGAACGCCGGTGCTACTTACCAAAGGTGTATGCAGCGGTGTTTGGACAAGCAAATTGGCCGCAATGTTCACGTCTATGTTGACGACATTGCAGTCATGTCGAAGAAGCGTGGCGATCTCATCGCCGATCTGTCGGAAACCTTTGCAAATCTAAGGGAGTACCAGATGAAGCTTAATCCGGCAAAATGTGTCTTCGGGGTACCCGCAGGCAAGCTTCTGGGCTTCATTGTTTCTCAAAGAGGAATAGAAGTTAACCCGGAAAAGATAAAGGCGATTCAGAACATCGAAAGGCCGACATGTCTGAAGGACATACAGCGGCTTACGGGTTCTGCCGCGGCTGTTAGCAGATTCATTAGCCGGCTTGGAGATAAAGCTTTGCCTCTGTATAAACTCCTCAAAAAAGTCGGATAATTTTGTCTGGACAGAGGAAGCAGAGGCAGCCTTAGCCCAGCTGAAGTATACATTGACGCACGCTCCAATCCTGGCAGCTCCAAAGGAAAGAGAGCCACTTTTGCTCTATGTGTCGGCCACAAATCTTGTCATCAGTGCCGTCATCGTTGTCGAGCACCTGGAAGAGGGAAAGCAATGGCCGGATCAGCGCCCTGTCTATTTCATCAGCGAGGTGTTCTCATATTCGAAGCAGCGCTACCCCAACTACCAGAAGTTAGCCTACAGCGTATTCTTTGCCGCCAGGAAACTGCGGCACTATTTCCATGATCACACAGTCACGGTGGTCAGCAAAGCTCCGCTCAGAGACATCGTCAACAATGCCGACGCAACAGGGCGAGTCGCCAAATGGGGCATTGAGTTAGCAGCGTTCGACATACAGTACAAGCCGAGAACCGCCATCAAGTCTCAGGTCTTGGCCGATTTTGTCGCAGATTGGACGGAGGCGATGGAAAGCACACCTTTGCCAGACTCTCAGTACTGGATCATGCACTTCGACGGCTCAAAGATGAAGGAGGGCTCGGGGGCTGGCGTAGTGCTAAAGTCACCCAAGGGTGACAAGCTTAACTATGTCCTTCGAATCCACTTCAATGCCACCAAAAATGTAGCAGAATATGAAGCCCTCTTACATGGCCTCCATATGGCTAAGGAACTAGGAGTAAAGCGCATTCTCTGCTACGGCTACTCGGATCTGGTGGCACATCAACTTGATGGAGCTTGGGACACAAAGAGCCCAACAATGGCGGAATACAGGAGAACAGTCGACGAGTTCGGCCGATGTTTTGCCGGCTTAGAGGTTCGACATATCTCCCGGGACGACAATGAAGCCGACGACGCCTTAGCAAGGATAGGCTCTAAGCAGCGGGAGGTACCCCCAGATGTGTTCCTCCATCATCTGCATAAGCCGTCCATCCAAGGCGGCGACGAAGATTATCCTTTGTCGGCATAATCGGTTCACGTGTGCTTGGTCACTCCAGATTGGACCACGCCATATATCGAATTCTTGGTAAACGAGAAACTGCCGAAGGATGACGAAGTGCTAAGCCGTCAGATTGAATGCCGAGCAAAGGCGTACACTGTTATTGACGGACAACTTTATAAAAGGAGCACGTCCGGCATTTTTCAGA